>RJWJ010012627.1:0-41577 GCA_004363605.1 Indri indri | reverse complement strand
CAGGAATACGAGAGGAAATAATGAAAAGGCAGGAAGCAGTTAGGATTACAATCTTAAATGCCTGATGAGACTATGTTAAGGACCTCATTCTCAAATCCAGTGGTTCTTCATATTTAGCACACATAAAACTCATTCTGTACAAGTCTGGGTTTCACTTTCAGAGTCTAGTTCAATATGTCTAGATAGGTGAAGTAATCTACATTTACAAAGAACATCAAGTAATTTTCATGCATGTAGACTCTAGAGCAGCATTGTTCAATAGCTTTCTGTGATAATGGAAATATTCTATATCTATGCTATTCAAATGGCCTCATGCTTAATTAAAGAATTGAAATTTCAATTTAATTTACTTTTTATTTTAAATAATTTGAATTTCAATGTATTACAAATGGTCACATGTGGCTAATGGCTTTTGTGTTAGTTAGCTCTAGAGCAGGGGTCAGTAGAGCAGTGGCCCAGTGGCTAAACCCAGCCATGCCCATTTGTTTATGTTGTCTATGGCTGCTTCCACTCTATAAAGGCAGTGTTGAGTAATTGTGACAGATTCCACATGACCTGTAAAGCCAAAAATGTTTGCTATCTGGCTCTTTACAGGAAAGATTTGTTGACCTTTTGATCTAGAGCATTTCTTTGGGAAACAATGCCTCATAATTTGGGTTTTCTTCTGAAGGCAACAAGGAGCCAAAGGAATGTTTTTATAGGAGAATGTAAATGGATTAAAAATGGTATCTAATTTACAAGGCTGTCATGGACATATTTGGCATATCACATTAGAATCACAATAATTAAGACTCTAAATAACTGGTATTCATTTCGGATATGGCTTTTTTTTTTTTTTTTTTTGGTATCTTGACAACTTTGGGCATAGTTACAAGATTTTAAAAGTCAGTTTTAAGGATCCCGTTGGCTAATTCCATCATCTCTATCATTTCTGAATCTATTTCTGTTAATTGATTTTTCTTCTGGATAAGGGTGTATTTTCCTACTTCTTTGCAAGCCTAGAAGTTTTTTATTGGATGCCAACCATTAAGACATTTACTTTGTTTTTTTTTTTTTTTTTTGAGACAGAGTCTCACTCTCTTGCCTGGGGCGAGTGCCGTGGCGTCAGCGTAGCTCACAGCAACCTCAAACTCCTGGGCTCAAGCAATCCTACTGTCTCAGCCTCCCGAGTAGCTGAGACTACAGGCACGCGCCGCCATGCCCGGCTAATTTTTTCTATATAGTTTTAGTTGTCCGATTAATTTCTTTCTATTTTTGGTAGCCTCTTGCTCAGGCTGCTCTCGAACTCCTGAGCTCAGAACAATCCGCCCGCCTCGGCCTCCCAGAGTGCTAGGATTACAGGCATGAGCCACCACACCTGGCCAAGACATTTACTTTGTTGAGTACTAGCTTTTGTTGGATTCCTTTAAAGAGTGTTGGACTGTGTTCTGGCACATAATTTGGGATCAGTTTTATCCTTCTGAGTCTTGTTTTCAGGCTTTGTAATGCCAGTTCTAGGGACAATTTAGCCCCACTAGCAAGGTAGGACCCTTAACGAGGATGCTATCTTAGGCTATACATATTATGAAGTCTCTTCAGTCTGGTTGGTGAGATGCAAGCTATCCCCCACCTTGTTTTAGCTTTGGGAATTGTTTGGCTTACGGATTTCCAGTGTTTCTTCCTGTGGCCTCATGAGGTTTTACTCAAAACATTCATGGATTAGTACTCCAGCAAAGACTGGAATGGAACTCTCTTCAGGTCTCCAGAGCTCTCTATGTAGCTTTTTCCTTTCCTGCACTCTGACCCACAAATACTAGCTGCATCCACGTCTCTGAACTCTCCATCTCTGTTTCCTTAACCCTGAAAGAATTGATAAACTTCCTGTCCTGGCAGTGCAGTCTGGAGAATGCCTCCAGGCAGTAAGCTGGGGGCAATCATGGAGTTTATTTGTTTCCTTCCACTCAGGCATTAATTTCCTGTGCTGCCTGTTGTCAGTGTCTGAAAACAGTTGTTTCAAATATTTCATCTATGCTTCTAAATGTTCATGGTGGGATAGTAATTCCTGTCGTAATTAATTCTTTGTGGGCAGAAATGAAAGTATAATTAATATTTAAGTAATTTAAAGTTTCTTTGATAACAAAATAAAATTATTTAAAAATAGAAATATGTATTTGTTAAATGTTTAATTATGTCAGTTAAAATGTTAATATAAATTTAAAAATTTGTAAGCCTTTTTAACCAAGTCAATAAGAAAAAAATTTAAATGTATAATTTATTCTTTTCTTTTCATATTTATTCATGATGTGGAGGAGAAATACATTCTCTATTAATTCAAACTATTTCTTAGCTTCAGTGGATTTGTCCAAGAAAGAAAAATTCTTCTCATGTTGTAGAAGAACTATTCTTACAGAACTAGATGGTTCTATGTGTGTTAAAGTGCAGGAGTTTCTGGTGAATGTAGATTCTACAGTGACACACTTCTTTTTATAAGTGATTCTCTTTAAAATCTCATTAGTAAATCTATACTTCCTGAGTGACTCACCTTTAATCCTCAAATTGATCCTAGTTATCATAATGGATGAATTACTTCTGGAAGTTTATGTTTTAGTGAGTCTGCCTTAGTAGTTAAAGTTTGACCCTGGAAGCAAGCATGAGAATTTTGGCAAGGCAATCAAGTACAGCACATACTTGTCTTGCCAATTTGTCAAAAATTTCCAGACTATCTTCTCATGTACAATTTTATATTATTAGCAGTTATAAGCATAATTTCATAATAATATTTTGACCTTTAGCATATCTTAAAAACCCTTTAAATATAAGGTTCTATGTTTTAATAAAATATTTAAAGCATAATTAACATACACTCTAAGTGAAAAAAAAGTTTAATCATTACATTTCAACTAGCCTAATTTATTTTCTCCCTGGCATTGTGAAGGAGAAAAAAAAATAATGAGATAAATCATAAAAACAAATTTCCATTTTATTGATTGATGAGGGCTTGCCAGTTTAAGACCTGCCCCTAAGCCAACTGAAAATGATGGAAACTCTTGTGAAGGGGATACTGTTGCTGGAATGGATCAATGAATTGGAGGCTAATGGTTCAATCTAAGATGCTGAAGTCTGAGATTGGACACCAGTGTGAGGTTGTAGTGGCTGTAGCTGCTAGAGCATAGCTTTAGGGAAGGGGGATTGGGAGAAAGGGAAAGTAAGAATAGCACAGGCAGAGAACGGACCATGGAGTGGTCATGGAGAGTTTGTTAAGGATCAAGATGAATGACAGAAACCCAGTTCAATCTGATTTAATTCACTTAAAGGTTCAGCTTACCTGAAATGACTATTGACTCATTTGAGACAGTGTATTTTAAGGGGATGAACATTTCACAGGGTTTAAATCTGTAGAGAGCTCTGTTGGAGGTCACTTGTAAAACTAATGTGTATAATATGATTGTAGTTTATATACTGTCACTTTTATAATTCTATGCCCATCTCTGCCTGTCTGTCTGTCTATCTATCATCTATCTGTGTATCTGTATAGTGTGTGAAAAGGGTTTAGGAGGGGGAAATTTTTTACTCATTAGAGATTCTCTTTCTACCAATAACACTCTGTATCCCTCAGAACTGCTGTGGAAACATTATTTGTGTTCCAATGTGTTGATACTCTAAAAGAAGAATTTATTTTTATTTTAAAGCATATATATAAATATATTAAGTAGAATGTATAGCATTGCTGTTATTCAACCAGTTTTGACCTATAGAAACAGCAGTTTCATGTGATTCAACCTAAGATTAGGGTCATATCTGAAAATGCTTACCAACAAAGGCATTTACTAAAACAATTATCTGGTTTGTGTCTGAGATGGTGCTATCTCTGGATAAAGGCTAACAGCTTATCTCCTGGATCTTGCTTTACACTTTGGACTAAATTAAGGGGCTAAAAAAAAAATCTCAACCAAATTACTCCTCCCCAAAATACAGCAGTTTCAAAAATCACTTTCACCTTGAAGTTTCTGTGCAGATCTTCTCTACTTACTTTCTAAAGAATTGCTCATGTGTTCATTTAAGAATCTCTTTTTCTAGCCAAGAGTCAGACAAAAAGGTCAAAGATTCCCACTCCTCCTCCATCACTTTTCTGCTTTACTGTTTGTTGGATAGACTTGTGGGAAAAAAATAAATAATATTTAAAAATTTCCAGTTATAATTATGAATTTTTAAATTTCTTCTGTTTCTTTTATTTTTTCCTTTATTCTGTCAATGTGTACTTCATGTATTTTGAAATTATGTTATTAGGTGCACAGATGATTATAATTTCTATATCTTACTGTTGAATTCACCCTTTTATCATTATTTTATTTATTTAATTTTTTTGAAACAGAGTCTTGCTTTGTCACCTGGGCTAGAATGCTGTGGCGTCAGCCTAGCTCACAGCAACCTCAAACTCCTAGGCTCAAGCAATCACCACCAACCGCAGCTAATTTTTTCTATTTTTAGTAGAGATGGGGTTTCACTCTTGCTCAGGCTGGTCTCAAATTCCTGATCTCAAGCGATCCTCCCGCCTCGGCCTCCCAAAGTGCTAGGATTACAGGTGTGAGCCACCGCGCCCAGCCCCCTTTTATCATTACTGTTTTCTTTATATCTTGTTCTTGCCTCAAAATCAATATGTGGTTGGTTTTATATCTAGTATCTTGCTCTTTGTTTTTTATTTAAGGCATCAGTCTTTTTTCCTTTTGTCCTGCTTTCTGACCTTTTTTCGGACAAATCAATTATTGTTATTATTCCATTTCAGATCTTCTATTGGCTTTTTGAGACTAGAGATTACAGTATGCATCTTTTATTTATAATAGTTGACTTTGAATTAGTAGTACTTCACCACTTCAAACGCACACAAAATGCTAAAGATGTTAGAACCTTATTACAGTATAATTCCAATTATTCCTTATTTGCGCTGTTTTTGTCGTATATCTTACTTCTATATATGTTACATACATCTAAATACATTGTTGTTGTTATTACTTTTAATAGCAAATACACTTTTAAAATATCAAAAATAGCTTCTTAATATTTCCTCACATATTTATCCTTTGTGGCACTCTTCCATATCTCCTGCGCTTCAATGGATCCGTCTGAAATAATTTCCCTTCATTGTGAACTTCTTGTAATGCCGGCTGCTGATGTTAAATATCCTCATGGTTTTGTTTTGTTTTGTTTTTTTGTCAGAAAATAGCTTATTGCACCTTCATTTTTGATTTATATTTTTTGCTGGGTGACTTTTAGGTCAACTGCTTATTTTTTCTTTTCCCCCTCCAGTTGCTTTTCAGATTTTTTTCTTTTTCTTTGGCTTACAGCAGTTTAACTATGATATGCTACCGTGTGGCTTCCTTTGCATTTACACTGCTTGGATTGCTGAGCTTCTTGAATTTGTGAATTGATATTTCTTTTCAATTTTATTAAAATCTTGGCCATTGTTTCTTAAAATACCTTGTCTATCTCCTCTCTCATCTCCTGGAACTTTAATTTTACATATGCTGATTATTAGGAGTTGAATTGTTTCCCTCACCTTCCTCTAAGAGAAGATATGTTGAAGTCTTAATCCTCAGGACTTCCAAATGTGAGACCATACTGGAGTGGGTGGGCCCCAATTCAATAAGGCGTCCTTATGAGAAAATGGCCATTTGAAAACAGAGACATGCACAGGGAGAACACCACATGAGGATGGATGATGTGAAAAGAAGCTTCTCATCCAATAGCATCGGAAGGAATATTAACATGGGAGAGACAGGCAGGGGAAGAGAGAAAAATGGTCTGAACTGTCATTTAGAACTGGTTTATTTCATTTCATGCAGTGAAGTGGGCTGGGGAGGAAGGTACCAGCATTTATTGGGGACCAGCTTGGCTCTAGGCTTTTTACGTGTGATGCCTCATTCAATTTTTATGCAACCCTCTCAGGCAGCTTTATTTCTTATTGTAGAGGTGAAGTAAGATCCAGCATGTTAATTATTAATAACTGGTCTAGGGTCACACAGTTAACGTGACACAGTTGAATTTCAAAGTCAGTTTTGTCTGATTTCAAAATTTCTTCTCTTTTTAGGGAAAGGTTTTAGTTCTGCTGCTGGGATTGAAATACCAAGGGTGAATAAAAAGAATGCATTTTATGTCTTTCTGATGACAGAAACTTTATTATCATAGATATGGGATTTTTAACCTGGCATTCTTGAATCCTTACAGAAAAACATAGACCCCCTGATATACTATGTAAAACCTTGTTATGTATAACCATGCATATTTAGGAGTACAGACTTATATGTTTCATTGGATTATCAAAGGCAGGACTGCTGTATTGCACATTGTATTCCATGCAAATAAGTCCCACTATAGTTGCTCAATGCCAATTCACGGGAATCTATACCCGGAAAAAGTGGAGAATTAATGACAGATAATAAACAACATAAGAATGTAACAGTACATTCATGGAAGTGGATTTCATCATGGCCCACTTTGGCAGGGCAGGTGTTTATATGGAGGTGATTAAAACATGATTCTTGCCCTCATTAAGCTCACTGTTCAGCAGGAAAAGTGCCATGTAAACAGATAAGTAGTCAAAGAATAAATGCCTTGGAATTATGAACATTATTGTAAGAACACAAAAGGGAAAGTTGTTAATTCCCTCTGGTCATTGGGTGGAAGTGTCCGAGATTTTCCACGGAGGAAAAGACAATTAAACAGTCGTATTGATTTGCTAAGTGAATCATACGGAGAAGGAGCCACCAAGTCCAAGTCCCAGAGACAGGAAACATTGTACATGGTTAGAATCCACAGGGGAGTGGCAGGCAGTGTGTCTGGGAAGGTGGGCAGCTTGTGGCTGATCTTGTATTCAAAGCTAAAGAGTTTAGACTTGATATATGGACTGGTTGTCTTTAGCTTTTTAGGTTAAGGACCCATCTGACAATCTGATGAAAGTTATGGCGCCTTTATTCAGGAAAAAAAAAAATTTGCGTATACACCAAAATTTGCATGAGATTTCTGGGGCTTCATGACTGAGGACTTTGTAGTATATGATGGGATACTTTTACAAAGTTTAAAGAGGGTCTTCTATTATCCTAATTATATAAGAGAATGATCACGTAGTAGTTTTGGAGGGGACTGATATTTGGATAAATAAGCCAGTCAGCAGGCTGTGGTAAAGACATGATGATGGCTTGAATGAAGGCATTGATAGTAGGAATGGAGAGGAAAGGAAGAGTTTGAGACATATTTTAGAGGTAAGATCTAAAAGATGTGGGTATGACTCCAGATAGAGACTGAAAGGGAAGTAGTTTTGGATAATAAGTCTTGTTTGTTGAGACAGAGTCTCACTCTGTTGCCCAGGCTGGAGTGCCATGGTGTCAGCCTAGCTCACAGCAACCTCAAATTCCTGGGCTCCCGTGATCCTTCTGCCTCAGCCTCCTGAGTAGCTGGGACTACAGGCGTGAGCCACCACGCCCGGCCCTATACTAAGTGTTTTCTTCCTTCCTTTCCTTGGTGGTTGGTCTCCATGTTTAGTGGTCTCAACATAAATATATTGGGGTTCTTTTCAACTTTTCAATTGGCTCTCATCTAGTGGTATGGCTGCCCCATTCAACAGTTGACATTGGCTTCACTCCCAACCAAACTGTAGAATCCTGGCAGTGACACCTCTTTCCTCATAGAGCCACCTGATGAGAGGACTGTTTCTGAGGTATCTCCAATGCCTTCCTCCCTAACCACAGATGGCAGTGCTGAGGAGACAGATTGTCCCAATATCTTTGACAATCAACTTTCTTCAAGAGATTTCTCCCCCAGGGTTTATTATTCAAGGTATCAAAGTATTGGATCAGAGGTGATTAAATGCAGCAACTCCAAATTGCCTCAAGCAAAAGACATTGTATTAAATAATTCAGTGTATAGGTTTGCATGCTTTCAGCATGAGTTTTCCAGGTAGATGAAAGCCTAGTTTGTCAGCAGTAGCCTCACATTCCTTGGTTTCAGAGAACTGCGTAAATCCAATGGCTGCCTTTGGGCATGGCTTCTGCTTTTATAAAAAGTCTTGGGAGGAGTTTAAAAATATTGCTTTCACAAAAACATTAGCAAGTTGTTGAATTGGCTGGAGCCAAAAAAAACCAAAAACTCCCCAAACCAAAAAACCTACAAAAAACAAACAAACAAACAAAAAAAAAACAAAAAACAAGTCCCCACTTAGTGTATTTTATTTAGAGTTTTATTTTAAATTATTTTTATCTTTACACTAATGGTATAATTTCTAATTTTTATTTAAAGGGGTATCTGTGGAGCTTTGACCCGTGAAGACAGTTGGATTACTCTGTAGCATGGACTAAATGTTGCTGCCAAGAGGCCACTGTTTTGATTTATATGCATAAGATTCCAAAGGAATTTATAATTCCCTATAAAAAATAAGTGGTGGAATGAGCCCATCTCCGTACATGGGAATGCTACAGCTTTCTTGGTTGCAAGGAACAGAAATATGCTACCTAAATTTGCCCAAGTGAGAAAAGCGGGGCTTATCTGAAAGGAGAACGGAAACTTTCACATTAATCAAAGAGCAGGAGCCATGACTGACTTGGGCTGGGATTCACCAGGCTGGAGCTGCACTCTTGGAAGCTTTAGCGCCCAGCTGCTGTGGGTCATGGGATTTCATGTTGCTGCTTGGCTGTTCATATGACTTCGCATCAACTCTTTACACGTGTACTTTTGTTTCTTTTAGACCTTGTGTAATCACATATGGAGTTGCAGGGGAGCAGAAGAGAAAGCACTGTGGCCAGGGACTGGTGGACGGCGGAAGGCAGAATACTGATGAGGCCCCATGCTACTCATTTTACTTATTTTTCTCTTATTTAATTTAATCCTGAGACAACTACTTAAAATTGAAAGGACTATTCCTATTTTACAGATGAGGAAATGAGCTCAGAGAAAGAAGAAAGGTGATTGACCTAAGACTGCATCTCAAGCAAATAGAGGAGCCAAAATTCAAATTCGTGTTTGTCTAACTCCAAGAACTAAGCTTCTTAACTCCTATGCAATATGATGGACTCAATTAAGAATTTGCTCCCCTCTCTAGCGTTTAAGGGAGCCCTTTACACTCAATGGGAGAGAGGAGAAGTAATATGAGAGTCTCCAATTACAGTCTCATGAAGTCTGTCCTAAAAGTGTTGAGATGGTCAAGGTAACAGGATAAGTTGTACTTGCTGCTATAACAAACAACTCCAAAATCTCCGTGGCTTAACATAATAAATGTTTATTTTTCACGCTCTTAGAGTCCAATGCTAATACTATGGCTGAGTAGTTCTCTAAGGTAGCTATCCTGCAATAAGTGACTCAAGAATCCAGGCTTCTTCCATCTTATACCTGTACCATCTTTAATACATTGTCTCAAAAGTCAGGAGAATGAAGACAAAATGAAGAAAGGAGAAAAGTGAGTGTGCGGAGAAGCCCAACTGGTCTTAATTGCTTTAGACTGGAAATGCGATATTGCTTTCATTCACAATCTATGGGTAAGAAGTAGGTACATGGCCCTACCTAGAACAGCTACCGTAAGTGTCTGATCAGTCTCTGCCACACCATGTGTTATTATACTTAGAAATATATTTCTTAATTTCTAAATGTATGATGGTTTTTAGTCATATTTTCTTATTAATTTCTAACTTTATTGAGTTATACGCATAAACTGGAGTTTGTAAAAATAGCAACCCTTTGAAGTTTATCAACACAACTTTTATGATGCTATATGTAGTAATTTTTCATAAATATTCCACATATGCTAGAACAGTATGTGTATTTCACCATTCTTGGTGCTAATGTTCTAAATTCATCCATTAGTTCAAGCTCATTAATTGTATTGGTAATTATCTGCATCCTTATTAATTTTTTTTGCATGCTTGAGAGAATGATTAAAATCTCTCCATCATGGTGTAGCATTTGTTTATTTCTCTTTGTAATCATTCCGTTTATTTATTTTTTTAATTTTGAGTTTATGTTATTATGTATATACATTTTATGGTGTTCTTTAAAATGTTTTATAACCGTATCACATAAATCGGAAGTGGATTATCAAAATTAAACGTTTAGGGTATTTAATTAATACTAAATTTAGACTTGGGTACACTCTAATTTCAAAAATACAATGATTTGAAGATACTGGAAGTCAATTTCTCTTTCACGTATGAGTCCTGTGGTGAGTGGGACAACTGGCAGACTGTCTCTGCAGTCACTTGGGGACCCAGGTTTCTTTTCATTTGTTTGTCTGTCACCCCATTGGTGTCATCCATCTGCTGGGACAAAGCTGGGTAGTCCAGGACTTGTCTAGGCTTCCATTCCTTGAAAGGGAAAAAACTCCAAAATTCTATTTTTAACTCGCATTACTATTATTATTGTGTTATTAGTCAGCATTTGACTGAAATTTATCCATGTAGTTGGTCCTTCCTATGCTTTTTATGCTTTCTATGTGCTTCCTTTTTTCTTTTATCTTAGGCTCTCAATTTATTTAATAATATCTTTCCTTCCATCTGAAGACTATCCATTAAAATTTATTTTAAAAAGTAGCTGCTTTATGAAAATTCTGTTTTTATTTGTCTGAAAAGTCTTTATTACAATACCATTCATACATGGCATTCAATCTGTGAATCCTGCCGGTGTTCAGGCCAGGTAAGATTTCCTGTATTGTGTCAAATTAAGTCACAGATTTCACTCCTGGTGATATAGAATTACAGATGATAATTATTTTTCTCTCAATATCATGAAGATATTTCCCCCTTTATCTTCTGGCTTCAGTGTTGCTGTTGAGAAGACAGTTTTTAATCAAATTTTCATTCCTATGAAGGTAATCTTTCTTGTTCCTGTCTGCTTAAATTTTTTTTTCCTGGTTTTACTTTTGTTGACTGTAGTGTTCTGGGTGGGGCAAATCTGCCCTCTGAATGTTCACTGAAATGAACTGACACTGTTGGGTTGTAGCCTGAAATGTCAGTTCTTGGTGTGCTCTTGGCTGAAGAATGACCAGACACACTGAAAGCAAGGTAAGCATGAAAATGAGGTTTATTGAGGACAGAAAAATAGGATTATAGAGCAAGAGCAAGATACAGGTTTACCGAGTGAGATACATATGCCACAGATGATGACTGGACCCATTGTCATAGCAAAAGAGACCTTGGTTATGGTCTGGGTCTTATTTTACAGTGTCTGGATTGGGACCTTACCGTGGTTCAGATGACATCATGGAAACACTTCGATGGACAGTTGGGGGTTGTATGACCTGAGTCTTACTGCACGTGCAGATCTCCCATGAACCTCTCTGAAAGCCCATTTGGTGGGGGTGAACTTTTATCCCTAGGAGACCTGGAATCCCTCGATACCTATCTAACAACACCAGACAGATTAACAGGAGAAAAGGCACACAAATTTATGAACGTGCAAGTGTGCATGGGAGCCATACAAAATACAAGACTCAAAGCATGGTCGGATGACTGAAGCTTAAATAGGTCCCTCTGCATAGAGGAGAGGGAGATGGGGGAATGTAGGCAATTTTAAGGGGTAGCAAATGATTTTAGAGGTAGTGAATAGCCTGGGGCAAAGTTTTACAGACCTCAGTGGGAGGTGAGGAGAAACTGTAGGAAGGTGAAGGGTAGAACTTGCTGTGAACAAAGGTTGTTTTGTTATGTAGATAAAATCTCCTAGGTAATCTCTTGTAGCTGCCCTGGGAAGAATAGATGAAAAATCTGTCTGGGTGTGATGACAGCTTTTAGTCTTTTCTCTAGTAGTTAATCTTTTCTGATTATTTGATGAGATTCCTAGAAAGGGGGTCTTAAGAGAATTACATTTCTTTTGAAAGAAGTTTTCTCAGTAAGATAAAGAAACTTCCAGAGAGGCCCCCTTTCTGTAATTGGGGTTGGGGGGAGGTGGCAAGAGAAGGTCAGAAAGTCCGTGGTTCTGAGGCAGCTTCCAATTTCCTTTGATCCAAATGGGCTCAGCATGCCCAAGCACTATACTTTGTGGTATTATTGTCTGAGCTGCAACGTCTGAAAATTCACTATGATGGGTTTTGGTATGGATTTACTTTTATTTACCTTGGTTGTGTTTTAGTGAATGTTTAAAATCTGTAGATTTATTTTTATTTTTTTAGGTAGATCAGGAATATTCTCCACAATTCAACTATTGTCTTGATCTGCATTTTTCTGGAAATGCCAAAATGAGGATTAGGTATATGATAGAAATTACAACTTTATTTTCTGTCACTTAAATGTTTTTTTATATTTTCTATTTCTTTGTTGTGTGCTGCAGAAATAATTTTTTTCAGAAATATTTTCTAGTTCTGTAATTTTCTCTTTAGTTGCATCTGACCCATTGTTAAATTTATCCCTTGTGTTTTTAGTTTCAATGATTACATTTTTTTTATTTTGAGAAATTCTTATTTCTTTAAATCTTCTTAGTCATTCCAAATAGTTTCTTGCTCATATTTTAGTCTCCTTTTTAATGGACTTAGATTTATGGAAGGTATTTGTGAGAAGAGAGATTTTTTTACTTCATCCTGATTGATACAGGCAATTTTCCTTGTAGTTCCTTGGGAAGTGAATTCAAGTTTCTCTGTGGGATTTCAGTTTTATGAAGCTGTGGGAAATTAGCATCTCCATTATACTCCCTGCCTTAGACATCCCTGAGATATGTCTTCTGTTCTTGGTGCTCTAAAAGCCTCAAGAACCAAAGGTTGAGATCACCTGTATTAGGGAAATGCTCTCGGGGTGGAAGCCAGCCTAAGTGATGGGGTTGTATCTCTGGATTCTTCTTCACTTAGTTTTTGACTCTGAGTATTTCTCTCTTTTCAGCTTGTTAATGGATTAAAAAGTTCTACAAAAATTTTTTCCTGTACTTGTTTTAGTTGTTATGGGCTAAACTGTGTCCTCCTAAATTCATATATTGAATTCGTAAGCCCTACCCAGTGCCTCAGAATGTGACTGTATTTGGAGAAAGAGCTTTTAAAGAAGTAATTGAAGTAAAATAGATCATATGGGTGCCCTAATTTAATATGACTGGTGTCTTTATAAGAAGTGGAGATTAGGACACAGACACACACACAGGGAAGACCATGTGAGGACACCAGAAGAGGGTGGCCATCTACAAGCCAAGGAGAGAGGTCTCAGAAGAAACCAACCCTGCTGACACCTTGATCTTGGATTTCTAACTTCCAGAGCTGTGAGGAGACTAAAACAAATTTCTGGTAAGTTACTCAGTCTGTGGTGCTTTGTTATAGCTGCCCTAGCACATGTATTCTTTGAAGGATCATTCAGTATATCTAAAATGGTAGCCTTTTGGCTTTCTTTAAAAGAGACTCTAGGATGAAAGGTAGCAATCGTGGCATATCCCGGGAACCAAAAGAGATGAACAAAGAATCCAGAAAAATCTATTCCTTGTAAAGTCGGAATGGTCATTTCAATAATTATAAGGCCATCAGTATTACATTATTTGAAGTTTAATAAATTTATCTTCTGCTGCTTCTTCAAGATTCGAATGTCCTTTCTATGTAGCCTGGTCCAATTGTGGATGGACTAGAATAGGCAGCTACTTACATGTCAGTAATTTCAGAAGTTCTTCTTGCTCCTGTTCCCGGATGTTCAAAAATTTATTAAAGAACCAAACCTGTTTGATTATTATTTGTGTACAAATCTCTTTTATTTGTAAAAATTTGGATAAAGGGATACTATAAGTTAAAGAAGAATATGATAATTCCAAGCACACTTTCTTCCTACGGAGAGCTTTCAGCTTGTTCCTCCCACTAGGGCTTAACCAGGAGACTAAGCAAATATTCACAAAAGATTTCATTTATGTAATTTGAAATCTTAAACATGAATCCAGTACCTAACCACACAGCAGCATGAAAATTGTGCAATAAATCTTTAGGCAAGGACTGATATTCTCTCTCTCTCTCTCTCTCTTTGTCTCTCTGTCTTTCTTTCTCTCAATTTTCTTATTATATGTTATGTTAGGTGAAGAGTTAACCTGCTTACTTTATCTGTATCTTGTAATGTGCATTTTCTCATATATTGTATTTCACTGTTCAAGGTGTACATTCTCTGTCCTGATATTCGTGTGTACGTGAGTGTGAGATTTCTGAATCTTTTGACACTGTTGATCTTCCTTAATGTTGAGGAATTTTGCCTGGGGTATGCTTTTAAGCTGAAAGGCATCTGCTAAAAATCATTTTCTCACTTAATTACTGAAATGGCCCTTCAAATGTAATTTGATATTAAATTCCTATACCATATTGTAGGTTTCACTTTTAAGAATACCAACACAATGGACAAATGTTTTCCATCAAATATGTTTGATGACTGATATTTTGGTTTGCCAATGTAATGAAATGAGATTAGTGTTGCCAGATTTGCTCCTTTTTTACCCTCTCTTCATTTTTGTTTAAAGAAAAGACTGGTTAAATTACTAGGGTTGGAGAAACGCAGCTGCTTTCTTTATGTGCTGCATAATTTTGCTCTCTTGATTTCCTGGTTTCCTTGGCAAGCTTTCTAAATCAATGTTTAAATAGGAAAATGTTCTGACCAACTGAAAAGCCCTTGTGGTTCCTAAATACATTTATAAAGCAATACTTGATAATTTCCCAAATCAGAGAGTATTGCAGTTGCTTGAAACGTGTAACTTATGCTTCTCTGGGAATCAAGGCATTTTTCATTTTTAATTGTTTTCTTGGGGGGAGCTCATTGCTGGAGCTAACTTTCAAAATATAAATTCTAAATAATATCAATATAAATTAGGGAAATGACAATTTTTTGAAATAAGCAGTTTTTCAAGAGGGCTTTATAACAATTGGTCAGCGAGGAAGAGGTAAGGCTTGGAGTGGAGGACATTTCTTAGACAAATTAAAGTTGACGATTTTTGACAGTGTCTACGAGGCTAACATTTGTGAACTATGCACATTTATGCTCCTCTGAATCCACAATAATAAACTTTCAAACAGTATAGCAGCCAAGACATTTCCATTTTGACAGCCAAATCAATTGGTTGTGCTGATAGAGTTTCTTTTTAGATGGAGGTTAGCCAAATTTTTCTTTTTAAGTGTTGAACCAGACAATTCTAACTAGCTTAAAAAAAATAAAGTTGTAACTACAAACCACTTATTTTTCTCTGCCAACTGAATAGAGGCTGACTCAACCACCAAGTGTGCTCACTCACTCTGCCCCTTTTGACACTCCCTTTGGCAATTGGATATTTGAGTGTTTCCCTCTCTTGGCCCCTTCTGCTGTCACTGTCCTGATTAACTTGTGTCAAGGGGGAAATATGAGCAGGTAATCTTGGCTGTAGCTATGTGACTCATCTGCTGGTTGGACAGAATCAGAAACAAGTGAAAATATCTATTGCTTTACTCGCGGCCCTTGCCAGGCTGCCTTAAGAGTGCTAGAAGGCTGTAAATAACCCTTGGCTTGTACTTGAGTTCTCCTTCTTTTAGGTCAGCCTCTTGGCTGATGTACAAGTCTTCCTGTCAACATAGAATCATGAGTCTACCTCTAAACCCCTTGATACAAAAGGAGCTCAGCCTGGTGGTCTCGGTTTCACTGAAGGTGACATGACTGTCTGCTTAGGCCACAGGATGTTCTGCCCTGATGAGAGTCTAGGTTTGTTATGTGTGTCAGCTGTGGACTTAGATAGAGCTTAGCAATTAAATTCCAGGAGAGGATTCAATTTGGAAACTATGTTGAGCATGAATACTCTTGAAAGCTTCTTAAGTCAGAGGCTTATTATATGACACTGTGTCCGTGTGAAAGAGTTCATGTTAGACAGAGAGGAGAGACAGGGAAGAGATGCACAGTGAAAGGTGGAATGTATGTGTTTTTAAAGTAAAAAAAGTTCTGGGGTAGCCTTGGCTCCCAACTGTGTTTGAAGGCTTTTCAGACTTTGTGGATGAGGGTAGAAATCTGACCACAGACATTTTTACAACACAATTGAAAAAACACTGGATAATTGGGTGGCTTGTGGTGAGCTGTAATTATAGACTATGGTTTCATTTGCAAGAGGAAAATATTTGGACATAAAGCATCCAATAAGTTCCTGAAAAATAGAAGTGACTTCAGAAGATGACTGTGAAAACTTTGACCCAGGTCATGACAGAGACTCTAAAAATCAACAGTGAACTTTAAAACAAAATTTTTGTTTGTTCTCACATCCTCATTATTTACCTAAATCTGATTAAAGATTAGGATTTTGAAATGTGAGAACTTAATGTTGAGTGAAGACTTAGGCCTGTACTATTGCTGCGTGATGATGTTTAAATTTCACGTGCTCATCAGGTGCTATCTAGAGCTAGTTCTTGATTTATAAAACCTGTTATGTCGTGGTCCTCACACGCTTGCCTGGCCTTTCCTCTCCCCTACCCCTACCCCACCACATCTCACCTTCCTGCTACCTTGTTGCCCTGGGCCTCTGTCCCAGTTCTAACCTCTCACTCTCCAGCCTCCTCTGCCACCATCTGTGTGGGAATCCCTCCTTACGGTCCTGGGCATTGCTATCAGTAGGTTGGAACTGGGGTGCCCATATCGTACAGCTCTAGGAGGCAGCACTCACGTAGAATACAATGTGAATGCTTCTCCCTGGAGCTGCGCGAAGCACCTGGTCCTCCTCCCACTTCTGTCCTCCTTGGTGGCAGGAAGATATGGAATGGGCCTACATGTGGCCACTGTCACTGCTGCAAATGGAGGAGACGAGGCTTGACATTTCCTGTTGAATATGTTCTGCAGAACTCATTGTAATATATGCTTCAGGGACATGGGGAGGTAAGAAAGAATTGCGTGTCAATCTGCGTGTATGTGTGTTTAATAGGCAAATGGTATCCAAGTTATTTAAGGAACAAACTTCTGGTGGAAGTTTCGGAATACCCTTCTTTGGTAATGTGGTGGTTTCCTATGTAAATGCATCTGGTTTCTCTTCTTCCTGGCTTGCTTCTTTTTCTTTAATTGAATTTTCATTGCTACTCATATACATATGACATTTTACAGAAGTACATAAATGCGACATTATCATATATACTGGAGTTCTTCTTTTGCAGTCTTTCATTTCATTTCTTTTTCTTTTTCTTTTCTTTTTTTTGGCTTAGCTTCCCTCTTGCTCTATTCTCCCCCACCTTGACTTTATTCATATCACTCCTTCTCCTGTAAGAACCCAAGATGACAACCTTGTATGTACCCACCTCTGTGTTTCTCTGTGCTTATCCAATTGTACAGAAATACAAGACACACACACATATGCTCATATCATCATACACATATAACATATACATATAACACACACACACACACACACACACACATACATATGCACACCCCACATATGGTTCTTAGTCAATATTTCTCTTTCATTTAAAAGGATTGTATTAGATACCCTTTTCTACATTTTACTTTTTTCACTCAACATTGCCTTGTGGAACCCTTGCCTCATTACCAGTTATTTCTTTCTAATGACTGTGTAATAGTTTTGGGGTGTGGATGTACCAAAGCTGCACAACCATTTCCCTGTGGATGGACATTTACTCAGTTTCCCATTTTTGCCAGTACGGTATTGCAATAAACACCCGTACTCATATTTCCTGTGGTTAACTGTACTTTTGTTTACCTAGGAGAGACCCCTTGGAGTGAATTGACTCAGTTGAAATATATGAGCATTCTAAATTTAAATAAAGATAGTGCCAGATTATTTTTTCCAAAGAGTTTAATAATTCATTCGCATTCTCGCCAGTCATGTGGGGAAGTACTTTCTTTTCCTCCATGTCCCTGGTAGCAATATGCATTAGCGGACTTTTTCATTTTTGCCTGTTCAATATCTCCTTAATTATTTTAATTAATTAATTAATTTTTTGGAGACAATGTCTTGCTCTGTTGCCTGAGCTAGAATGCAGTGGTGTCATAATGGCTCACAGCAACCTCAAACTCTTGGGCCCAAGCAATCCTCCTGCCTCAGCCTCCCAAGTAACTGGGACTATAGGCATGCACATGTATAACACCTGGCTGTCTTTCCCTATTGCAAATTTGGAAGACAAAGTGTGTATTATAGATATAAATACCCTGTCCCCTCCAGTGCATGTGCTTTTTAACATTGGTTGCTCATTTAATAGGTGTTTTGTTCTCTTTTCTTACGTATTTTTAAAAAATTGGGCAAAAAGTTTATCTTTGTATTTATAGTTTCTTAGTGTCTAATTTCAGTTCAAAGGGTCTTCTCCACCTACATTGTATAGCCTGTCTCCTAGATTTTCCTGTAGAATGACCGTTTTATTTTTTGTCCTTAAGTTTTTACTAAAACACGTATTTCTTAAACAATTCCCTCTTTTGAATTAAAATAGTACTTTTGCCCCATTAAATTCTCAGATATGTCGGCATCTAATTTTGGATTACCTATTCTGTACCAATGATCTTTTTCTATTCCAGGTGGCCAACATATTGACTTAATTACAATTGGATTAATAGAATGGTCTGGTATTGGATAGGACAAGTCCCCCTTGCCATTATTCTATTTTAAAAAGTTGACTATTCTCTGGGATTTATTTCTTTCATGGAAATTTTAAGATCATTTTCCCTAATTCCAAAAAACTTCCTAAACTATGTGTTTACAGTAATTCCCCTTTATCTGAGGGGGATATGTTCCAAGACTCCCAGTGGATGCCTGAAACTGCAGATAATACCATATTCTGTATATACTATGTTTTTTCCTAGGCATATATACCTGTGATAAAGCTTACTTTATAAATTAGACACAGTAAGAGATTAAGAACAATAGCTAAAAATGAAATAGAACAATTATAACAATGTACTGCAATAAAAGTTATATAAATGTGGTCTCTATTGCTCTCTCTCAAAATACCTTATTGTGCTTTACTCACCCTTCTTCTTGTGATCTGTTGATCTGATAACTAAGTGACCAACAGGGGAGCAGTGTATACAGCGTAGATACCCTGGACAAAGGGATTATTCTCATCCCAGCAGGGATAGAGCAGAAGTGCATGAGATTTCATCACACTACTCAGAACACGAGCCAATTTAAAACTTATACATTTTTTATTTCTGAAATTTTTCATTTAATATTTTTGCTTCGTAGTTGATCATGGGCAACAGAAACCATGGAAGGCAAAACCACGGATAAGGGGGCACTACTGTATACATGTAAGTATGTATATATCTATGTGTGTGTGTGTGCATGCACATGTAATTATATATATCATTTATGATATATTATGTATGTATTTATTTTATATATATATAATCTATGATAATATTTTCTGTTGGCTTTTGATAATAGTCTTGATTATCTTGAAATGATGTCCTTTAATTCCCATTTACTTGAAATTTTTAAAAAGAATGGTATCTGAGTTTTAGAAAATCTGTTTTCAGCATCCTTGATATGATAATTTTCT
Organism: Indri indri; assembly: GCA_004363605.1. Classification (NCBI taxonomy): domain Eukaryota; kingdom Metazoa; phylum Chordata; class Mammalia; order Primates; family Indriidae; genus Indri; species Indri indri. The sequence continues at coordinate 22,178 of RJWJ010012627.1, read as the reverse complement.
TTTTCTCCTTTAATGATCAGTGCAATTAATTCTGTTAATATGTTACCTGATAATGATCTAGCCTTGTATTCTTGGAATAAACCCTTCTTGGAAATAGTGGTTTATTCATTTGCTACAAAGCTGGATTCCCTTTTATAATATTCTACTTTAAAATTGTGCATTTATGTGCATTTATATTTACAAGAAAGTTTCCTTTTTGTGTGCTTTTTTTTTTTTTTTGACATAAAGTCTCACTCTGTCACCTGGGCTAGAGTGCTGTGGGGTCAGCCTAGCTCACAGCAACCTCAAACTCCTAGGCTCAAGCAATCACCACCAACCCCGGCTAATTTTTTCTATTTTTAGTAGAGACTGGTCTTGCTCTTGCTCAGGCTGGTCTCAAACTCCTGAGCTCAAGTGATCCTCCCACCTCGGCCTCCCTGGGTGCTAGGATTACAGGAGTGAGCCACCACACCTGGCCTTTGTGTGCTATCTTTACCAGGTTTTGAGGTAAAAGTTTTATAGGTTTCACAAAATATGTAAAGCTCTCTGTACTTTTCTATGGCCTGGATTAGTCGAACTAACATTATTTTATTTTAATTTTATTTTGAAAACTTACCATGTTGTAAACTTCATTTTTGGTGTACAGGTCTATGAATTTTTTTTTTTTTTTTTTTTTTTTTTAGACAGAGTTTCACTCTCTTGCCTGGGGCGAGTGCTGTGGCGTCAGCCTAGCTAACAGCAACCTCAAACTCCCGGGCTTGAGCCATCCTACTGTCTCAGCCTCCCGAGTAGCTGGGACTACAGGCATGCGCCACCATGTCCGGCTGACTTTTTTCTATATATATTTTTAGCTGTCCAATTAATTTCTTTCTATTTTTGGTAGAGACGGGGGTCTCGCTCTTGCTCAGGCTGGTCTCAAACTCCTGAGCTCAGGAGGATCCGCCCGCCTTGGCCTCCCAGAGTGCTAGGATTACAGGCGTGAGCCACCGCGCCCGGCCTAGGTCTATGAATTTTTAAGACATGTAATTTATATGACCACAACTACAGACAAGACATAGAATAATTTCATCACCTACAAATCTCTTACACATTCTCCCCTTAATTGCTAGTCCCTGGCAAACACTGACTTGTTCTCCATCACTATAGATGGAGTCTTTTCAAGAATGTCATATAAATGGAACCAGAATATATAACCTTTTGAGACTGGCTTCTTTCAGTCCGCATAATACCTTTGAAATTCATCCATGTTGTTCCATGAATCAGTAGTTTGCTTGTTTATTCATTCAGCTGTTGAAGGACTTTTGGATTGTTTCCAATTGTTGGCAATTATGAATAGAGCTGCTATAAACATTCTTGTACAGGTTTTTGTGTGAACCTACGTTTTAATTTCTCTCGAGTAAATACCAAAGTGTGGGATGGGGTGGCAAGGTTACGGGGCAAGTGTATGTTTAACTTTATGAAACACTGGCAAATTTTTTTCCAGAGGGGCTGTGTCCTTTTGAATTTCCATCAGCAAGGCATGAGAGTTGAAGTTGTTCAGCATTCTTGCCAGGACTTCATATTCTCAGTATTTTTAATTTTAGCCATTCTAATAGGGTATGCAATAGAAAAACATCGTGGTTTAAATTTGTATTTTCCTAATGGGTAATGATGTTGAACATCTTTTCATGGCTTGTCATTCTTGCATCCCCTTGCATGAAGAGACTGTTCAAGTCTTTTGCCCATTTTTAAATTGGGTTGCTTTCCTAGTGTTGAGTTTTGAGTGTTCTTCATATATTCTGGTTAAAAGTCCTTTTTGGATGTGTGATTTGAAAATATTTTCTCCCAATCTGTGGCTTGCCTTTCATTTTCCTAACAGTATCTCTCATAAAGTAAAAGTCTGAAATTTGATGAAGTCTGTTTTATCGATTATTTATTTTATGGATTATGCTTTTGGTGTCATATCCAAGAACTCTTTTCCTAACCTCAAGTCATGAAGATTTTCCATTATGTTTTCTGTTTCCTTCTAAAAAGTTTATAGTTTTTTTTTTTTTTAAAGGAAAGACAGGGTCTCCCTCTTGATGAGGCTAGTCTCGAACTCCTGAGCTCAAGGGATCCTCCCACCTCGGCCTCCCAAAGTGCTAGGATTATAGGTATGAGCCACCATGCCTGGCCTACTAAAAGTTTATAGTTTTATGTTTTACATTTAGGTCTATGATATAATGGATTTGTGATCCATTTTAGGTATATTTTGTATAAAATGTCATTAAATTTTTGTTAGCCTGAGGTTTACTTTTTTGCATATATACGTCCAATTGTTCCAATACCATTTGGTGAAAAGACTATTTTTTATCTGTTACATTGGCTTTCTACCTTGTAAAAAATCAATTGGCCATACTTGTGTGGGTTTATATGTACACTTTCTATTCTGGTTCATTGATCTAAGTGTGTATCCTTTCATGAGTATACAGTGTATTGATTAATGCAGTTTTATAGTATGTGTTAAAGTTGTATATTGTGATTGTTCCAACTTTCTTCTTTTTCTAAAGTGTTTGGCTCTTCTAATTCCTTTGCCTTTCTCTATAAAATTTGTTTATTTATTTATTTTTGTTTTTTTTTGTTTTATTTCTTTTTTTTCGTCTGTAAAATTTAGAAGCAGTTTATCTATGTGTAGAACAAAACACACAAAAAACCTGGCTGAAATTTTGATTTGAAATATATTAAATATGTAGATCAATTTGGAGAATAGTGACATCTTTACTATGTTGAATCTTCTAATTCATAAACATAGTGTCTTTCCATTTATTTAGGTCTTCTTTGATTTCTTTCATCTGAGTTTTGTAGTTTTCATCATATAACTCTGTGCATATTTTATTAGATTTCTATGCTTCACGTACTACATGTAGTTATTTTAAATGGTATTTTTGGGGAAACATTTCAGTTTCCAATAGTCCATTGTTAATATATAGAAAATTGGTAATGTTGACTTTGTATACTGCAAACTTGCTAAATTCAATTGTTAGTTCTTGGTGGTTCAGTTATAGATCCCTTAGTATTTTCTATATAGACAATTATCACTATTGGGAACAAGGACAGTTTTATTTCTTCCTTCCCAATTTGTATGCCTTTTATTTCTTTTTAGTGTCTTATTGCATTGGCTAGGACTTCTAGTATGATGTTGAACAGGAGTGGTGAGAGAGGATATCCTTACCTTGTTCCTGACCCAATGAGAAGGGCTTTTCACCATTAATTATGATATTAGCTCTAGGGCTTTCTTATTGATGTTCATTATCACTTTGAGTGATTTTCCTTCTATTCTTAGTTGTTGAGAAGTTTTTTTTTTTTTTTTTTTTTTATCATGAATAGATGATGGACTTTCTCAAATGTTTTTTTCTGGATCAGCTTATACAATCATGTATTTTTCTCTAGGCTATAAATGATTATATTGATTGGTTTTCAAATATTGAAATAGCCTTGCATTTCTGGAATAAGTCTGTATAGGAAAAAAATTTTTTCCTCTTCTATACTCTCACCACTCTTTGGGTCACCAAATGTGTGGGAATTTCTTTCATACCAAGCAATTCTCTAATCCCCTGTGGACATCAACTGGGTGTCCTACAATTCAATTCAATTTTGACACTAACTGGAGTTAGTGCAGATCCCACAAGTTAAGGTTAAGGGCTCAGTCCCATTAGACTGTCCCCCACTTCCTATGCTAATCACAAGTAGTAGGTCCCCAGGTTTCCCACAACTTCTGTCCAACTTGGCCACAAATCAGGAGTTCTCACAACTCCCTATTGGATTTGATCATTTGTTAGAGTGGCTCATGGAATCAGGAAAACGGTTTACTTACTAGATTACTGGTTTATGACAGAGGATAAAACCCAAGAACAGCCAGATGGAAGAGATGGCAAGGTTTGAGGGAAGGGGCAAGGAGCTTCCATGGCCTCTCCAGGTATGCCACCTTCATAGAACCTCCACATGTTCAACAACCTGGAAGCTCTCCTAAACCCATCTTTTAGGTTTTTATGGAGGCTTCATTATATAGGCAGGACTGATTAAATCATTGGTCATGGATGATTGAGTCAACCTTCAGTCCCTTTCCTCTCCTGGAAAATCAGGAGGTGGGGCTGAAAGTTTCAACCCTCTAATTGGTTCCCCTGACAACCATCCCCCGATTCCAAGGCTATCCAGGAACCCCTGGCGACCAATCATCTCATCAGCATACAAAAGGCACATCACTTCTACAGACTCTAAGGATTTTAGTTCTTGTGTGTCAAGGAATAGGGATAGAGACCAGATACATATTTCTTGTTTTGTCATAATCATACTTGGTCATACTGTAACATTTTAAAGATATATTGCCACATTCAATTGCTAATATTTTGCTGAGCATTTTTGTGTCTGTGTTCAGGAGAGATATTGATCTGTACTTTTCTTTATTGTACTTCCTTTCTCTGGTTTTGGTAGTAGGGCAATGCTGACCTCGTAACATAGATAGGAAGTGTTTCTGGAAGAGCTCATGTAGACTTGGTGTTATTTCTTCTTTAAATGTCTGATACAATTCATCAATGAAATTATCTGGGACTGGAGATTTTATTTTTAGGTTTTTAACTACTAATGCAATTTGCTTAATAGTTACAGAACTGACTCCCCAAAATTCATTTGTTGAAGTCCTAATCCCCAGTACCTCAGAATAGAACCTTGTTTGGAACTAGAGTCATTGCAGAGGTTATTAGCTAAAATAAGGTCATACTGGTGTAGGGTGGGTGCCTAATCCAGTATGACTGATGTCCTCATTAAAAAGTGGAAATTTGGACACAGACATACACACAAGGAAAATACCATGTGAAGATGAAGGCACAGATTGGGGTGATGTTTCTATGCACCAAAGAATGCCGAAACTGCCAGCAAGTCACCAGAAGCTGGGAGAGAGGCATGGACCAGGTTCTCTGTGCACACTCTCAGAAGGAACCAACCCTGCTGACCTGCAGCCCCTACTGGTCTCATCTCAGACTTCCAGCCTCCCCAGACTGTGAGACAGTAAGTTTGTGTTGCTTAAGCTACCTAGCTTGTGGTACTTTGTTATATTAATGGCAGTCCCAACCAACTAATACAAGGACTTTTCTTATGATTTATTTCTTCTTGTGTGAATTTTGGCAGTTTGTGGATTTTGAGAAAGTGGCCAATTTTATCAATTTATTATTATTTAGTTGTCAAATTTTACATGCATTTGTAGCATTTATAGTACTTACTTATTATCTTGTTAATGCCTGCAGGGTCTGTAGGGATATACTTTCTTTTATTCCTGATATTGGTAATTTGTGCCCTTTTTTTTTCTTTTGTCAGTCTTGCTAGAGGTTTATCAATTTTAATGATGCTTTCAAAGAACTAACTTTAATTTCATTAAATTTCTCTATTGTTTTTCTGTTTTCCATTTTATTTATTTCTGCTTTTACCTTTATTTCTTTTTTTCCTCTGCTTATTTAGGGTTTATTTTGATCTCTTTATTTTTTTAGATTTTTTTAATGATGAAAATTTAAATTACTGGCTTGAGATCATTCTTTCCCAATACAAAAATGTATTGCTATAAATTTCTTACTAAAGCACTGCTTTAGTAGTATCCCATAGATTTTGATATGTTCCATTTTCATTTTCATTCCATTTAAAATATTTTCTAATTTACTTTGAAACTTCCTCATAGACTTTTAGAAGAGTGTTTTTAAATTTCCAAATGTTTAGAGGCTTTTGTTTTTCTGTTGTTGATTTCTAGCTTATTTATTGTTTACAAGAACATATTTCATATGATTTTAATTTTAAAAAATTTGTTAGTTTTACATAATGTTTTAAAAAACTAAATAAAACTGAGTTGTAAACCCACATGTTCATGGTGTCTTTTTCAATGATGAGTTATTAATCACCTTTTGAATCTATTATATCATAATATTTTTTATTAAAGTTTTTTCACATTTTGTTGGGTTAATTTTCCCCAATAAATTTTTCATTTCCTCTAGGTTTTCAAATTTGTTACCATATAGTTACTTGTATATTCTCTTGTAACTCTTTGAATCTCTTCTCTGTGATTACATTTCCTTTTCCATTTCAGATCTTATGTTTTTTCTATCTTATTCTCCTTTATTTAGATTCAGGAAAGATTTATTTATTTTATCAATGTCTTCTAAGAAAGAGCTTAATTTGTAATGACTACAATTTTGTTCTTTTTTTTTTTTTCTTAATTAGACTTGTGTAACTTTCTATTGGTTTTAGTTTGTTTGGTTTTAGTATCTCAAAATGAGTACCAAGTTTCTTTGTTTTTATTCTTATTCTATGGAAATGAAGGCTTTTGAGGCAATATTTTCTTCTGAGTAGTATTATGTTGTTTTCTCCCAAAGGTGATTGTATGGGATATTTTTCCCAGTTATTGCTTTCCAAATTGGCTGTAATTTCCTTTTTTTAAATTTTATTTTTATTCCAAGTATTCCAAGGTTTATTTAGAAATATGTTTTAAATTTTCAGATATGGAAGGTGTTTTTTTTATCATTTAAAAATTGTTTCTAATTGTCTTAGTCTGTTTTGTGTTACTATAACAGAATATCTGAAACTGGATGATTCATAAAGAACAGATACGTTTCTTACAGTCCTGTAGACTGGGTAGTCTGAGGTGGAGGGGCTGGAACCTGGTGAGGGCTTTCTTGCTGCGTCATCCCATAGCGGAAGGCAGAAGGATAGGAGAGCATGAGAGAGAGAGAGAGAGAGAGAGAGAAATAGAGAGAGAGAGAGGGAGAGAGAAAGGGGGCTGAACTCATCCCTTTATCAGGAAGCCACTCCTGTGACAACTAACTCACTTCCATGATAAGAACATGAATTCATTCATGAGGGTAGACTCCCTCATAACCTAGCCACCTCTTAAAGGCCCCACCTCTCAACGCTGTTGCATAGGGGATTACATTTCCAACCATGAACTTGAACTTTGGGGGACACATTGAAACCACAGCAGTAATTGTATTGGTATGCAATCAAAGAATATGCTCTGTACAAATCTGACATTAAAAATTCATTAATATTTTTCATGACAAATACATGATTAATTAAAAAGAATTTCATGATCATATGGAAAAAAATGAATATTCACTATTTTAGAAATATAAAGTTTTCTTCCTGTATATCAAAAATTATTATATATATCATACATATATACATACCTCATACATCCAGTTTATGCATTACACTCTTCATTTTTGTCTTTTCTAATTTTTTTCTAGCAGTTTTGCTTCATTCTTAAAATATATTAACTAATATACTTCTTTTTCATCTTTACTATAAATATTATATTCTAAATTCCCAGATATTATACTTTACCCTTTAGTTTTCATTTGTATTTATTTGTTACTTAGCTAACTCCTTTACTTTTGACTTTTTTTTTTTATCCCACTAGAGTGCATATTTTTTATAAATGGAATATAGCTTTTCTAAGGCCAATTAGATGGTGTCTCTTTCCCTGGAAGAATTTAGTTCACGTAATGACTAATATACTTGAATTTTTCTTTCTACTATACCTTAGGATTATTATTTAGTTTTTCATTACCTTTCCTCTTTCTCATTTTCTTGTTGATTTAATCAAGTTACTGTTTATTCCATTTCCCATGTAAATCTGATATTTTACTATATTTTTCCAATCCATTAGCATTAATTTCCTTCTCCCTGAACTATGATACACACATATTTCTTTATGTTATGTGACTATTATCCCCACTTAGAGGTATAGTTTCCCTCACAAAGATACTTTATTTTTTCCCCAATAAAATGAGAACTTTAGAATATTTTCACTCTCCTTTCTTCCCCTCTACCCTCCATCATTCTAGGTTCAGAGTTTCCCTTGAGTATATCCCTACTGTTTTAGGGGTTTTTAACAGTTAGGTTTCATATTTTCAAAGAGTCTATTATTAATTGATATTTGATAATGCAATGACATGTAGATCATTGCAATATAGATAATGCAAATATATATAATGTATATATGTACATTTGTGTGCAAATATATTTTATACGTAAATTGTAAGATACATGTATGTATATATAATTATCTGTGTGTGTGTGTATGTATGTATGCGTGTGTGTCTTAAAAGTATAAGGTTCATTGCTCACCACATTTTCTGCTATTATTTCCTAATTGCGAGACCAAGTTCAGATGATAATTTTTATCTGAAATCAAACTTACAAGATTTAAGAAGAAAAAATTGTTGTAAATTAAACCAACTGTCAAGTACAAACTCATTTTGACCTTTTTCTGTGATTTCATTTATTTTTCTTAGGTCTTCAAGTCTGTAATGTTTTTAAGACAGAATTTTTATGGGTACTTATGGAGTTAGATGTTAAGTCAAGGGAATAAGAGAATTTTAGTCAAAGAGATGCTTTATAAACAATAAAATTAGGTCATTAATGTTTGTGCGTTGTTCCCTAAGAGTCTCTACTTGGTTTTGCATCCGTGATGTGTTGTGTATACCTTCTGTGCCTTTCTTTGATACCATTAAATTCTTTTAGTGATGCTGGTGATTTAAGTATGTTATGATAATGTGATTATTAAGGACTAAAATTCTGTTCACATAGCCTTTAATGTAGTTAAAGACATAGAAATGAATATATTCAAAAGTTAGCATAATTGATATAAAGCATAATATATGTGAAATGAAATCCCCAAATTCTAAACACAGTATCAATGTGTTTTAAAGTGAAATTAGAGTTTACATTAAACTTGAAAAACAATTATATAATTCTGAAATAGAAAATTTTCTGTGGATTAGGAAATCTATGCCTTCTCTAAAAAGATTAACAGTAAAAAAAATGAACAAATTCTCATTCTAGTAAAACTGAATCATGTATGTGCGTGCGTGTGTAAGTGTGTAATAGTGATTCAAAGGCCAAGTCAGAACTTCCTTCTCTCTTAGAAATTTATCAGCCATATTTTGCATAGAACTAATTTGAGGCTAAACACGGGAAAGCCTTGATTTTTTTTTTTTTTTTAATCCCTTGTGACCTTTTAATGACCTTTCGTTGCCAACTACAGCTAAAGAATATTCTGAAGGTTAAAGAGAGAAATTCCGAGGGGGAATTTTTCGGGTATGTTTTCGTTAAGTGCTTAACATCACTGAATTCTCAGATCTTATATAATTTCATGACACAAGACTTATACTCTAAATGCAGGTGTGTTTCTTTAACTGCAAGTATTTATTTAACGAATTTCCTCTCAAGTCTTCTGGTGTCAGACACAGCATGACAGTAGTTAAGGATCTGTCACCATTACCATTAAAAACCTTATTGTTTAGGCTTTGCTTCCTTGACTGTTTCAAATTACATCTAGCTGCAACCTGCCAAAGAAGTTGTCAGCTTAGATATGACTTTGATTTTGAAAAACTGTTGAAAATAGGAAAGCCATTTATAGTGACAGAAAAAAGAGAATTTGGCTGGCATCAAATGTCTTTTCTTGCTGAAATATACTTGTTCGTGAAGTTTTCCAAACAATCGCAGTATGGATTAGTACATTTTGACACTTCAAAAATAAGCATGCTTTAAAACAGGACAGATAATTAACTGGAAAAATATATGTCTGCATGTATATTAGAAATGTTTCCTGGCTTCATTTTACCAAAGGTGTCTAATATGTCACTGTGATAGGACTGACATGGTAAGATTCTATTTATACGAATACAAATCAGGAACATCTCTAGCAACATCCACCACACAAAGAATATTTGCTTAAGAATACGCATTTTCATCTCTTTGGTGTATTCTGATAATTATGTTAAGACTATAGGGTTTTTTCTTTTTTTTATTGTTGTTTAGTGCTTAGATTCAGAATAAAGTAAAACTCTTCTTTCACTGATTCCTCATCTGGGGGGAAAAAAAAAACAAAAAGAAAGAAAAACAGAATAAAGTAAAACAACAAATAGGTTAATCAGTAAATTAGACTTCCCACGAAAAGATTTTTCTGAATTATAAAATCTAACAGAATCACCCAGAATGTAGTTCAGAGAGATAAAAAGATGGGAAAATGAAAGAGAAATGAAGAGGCATGAGGAAAGAATCAAAAGTGCCAACATTTATCTAATAAGAGTTCCACAAGAAACTAGAATAGGTAACTGTTATTAATAATATTTGAAGAGATTATGGCTGAGAATTTTTTCAGAATTGAAGAAAGACATGGGTTCTCAAATAAACAAGCAAGATTGTTTTATAAGCAGAATTTGATAAATAAATCTCTACTTAGAAAATCTAAAAACTACCAAAAAAGGAATTCAGATTGTTATTCTTTTCTAAGTAATTTTACCAATGACAGACTTTTCACAGCAAAAAAGTAGATGCCAGGTATCAATTAAGTAATTTTTTCAAAGTCCTGTGGGAAAACAAGCTGGGATTCTATTCCCAGATAAAATGTTGGTCAAGAAAGAGCACAAAATATAGACAAATGTAGATATACAAAGACTGAGAGTTTATTATTCAGTTTATTATTGATAGAGTTTGTCATTCATTTATTATTCTTTCTGCTGAAAGACCTACTGATGTTTTTACTTCAGTGCAAAGGAAATTGAACCAATGAGGACAAAGTGGGAGGCAAATAAAAGAGGAAAGCATGTTGGTAAATGCTCACTGGTGTGGAACGTATGCCCCCAACCCTGCAGTGACAGGATGAGGGGAGGAGGCTAGTTGGACTTAAAGCCATGCTAAGGGTCTCTTCTGCTTGGGACAATAAAGATTTTGATTAAAAATAGAGTGCTAAAAATACATGTTAAAAATTAAGCGCAACCATAGAAAGAATAAAAATAGAATTAAGAAATGGAGCCAAACCAACCTCTCTAAACTATGTGCTCATCTTCAGTTTTAGGATCCACGCGTTAGCCATGATCTTCATGTCCCAGCCAGTAGGGACACTGGTTTGACTCGCTGAAACAGGAGCTCACCTGACTGATTCTCCTTTTTTAACCCACCCTGTTTCCAGGCAAAAGAAACTAGTATCCTTCAGGAAAAGTTAAGAATGTATACACTCTTGTCAGTGATCTACAGACACATGAGGAGGGTCAGGAAGTTAGTTTGCTGAGCTTCTTTTGACTGAAGAGATGTGGGTAGCTTTGGAGAAGAAAAAGAAAGTGCTCAGGAAATGAAGTATCTCCCAAATGACAGCAATGATGGTCGCTACTGTTTATTGAGTATCTGCACCGGCCAAGCACATTGCCTTAATTCATCTCACTGAATTCTGAAAACCACCTTACACTTCAGATGTTATCAACCCTATTTTAAAGATGTGACTGTGTAACTAGCAGCTTTTAAGTGGGGACCCTGAATCTGAGCCCAGATCTCTCTCACTGATTCTACCTCCTTCACTCTCTCTACTTCATTATCCTGTATCTTATATAATGATCTCAAATATAAGTAGTTGGTTCTAATGCTTGACGTATCTTGATCTTTTGAAACTGAGGGAGAAATCAATGCATAAAATAGGATAATATTAATAATCTGTGTTTTGCCTTCTTCCACAGTGTTTTTCACTTTTGGTCTTTGACACACCTGTTGAACGAAAAGAGTATAAGATAAGGTTTGTCCACCTTAGAGGGCTAATTCTTTAATTCTTTAAAGACTATTCATGGAATTTTTAAAGGCATTCTATATTGCTGATCAAGATCAATGTGCATTATTTTATTTTTTATTGGAGGAGTGGTTGGTGGTTAGCAAGTTCCTTAGGCAGAGAAGGCAGAAATAAAGTGATTTTTTTTAAAAAAAGAATCATATAATGGTACACCAAATTGCAAATGGCAATAATTTATTCAAGTCTACAGGAAAAGTTTCCTCTACTCAGGCAGGTAGGGTATAGTGTTATATGGCATTTAGTTCTGTGAATGCTGTCAGTGCTCACTTCTGAGTTCTTACAACATATAAATAGAAACAGGTGAAATATTCTGGCTGCATTAATATGCCACAAGCTGCTGTTGAGAAAACTGCACAAATCTGGTAGAAAACTTCATCCGTGTGAATCTTATGCTACCTAAGAGAGAGGCTCCAGGGCCTCCTAGATGTATCGGCTGCCTTTGGATGCCAGACGTGCATTGTCCAAACTTATCCCCCAGCAAATTCAGGCCCTGGTCAGGATTTGGCTTCTCAAGCTGATTTCACCACAGGGAAGAATGTAATGAGCAACATTCCGGCTGTTACATTAGTCTCTTATGAATTGGAATCATGCTCTTTTGTTTTTGAGAAACTAATCTCTGCCTAGGATATGCACAGGATCCAATTTCTGAGCCTTTAAAACTGAAGAGCCACCCCTGGGTCGCGAAGCCGCCTTCTGTGGCCTCGGCAGCCGGCCATTTCGGGTGCCCCGGGTGATGCACGCATCCCTCCAATCTACAATTCCTCTGGCTCATCTGTGTTTTGTTGTTGCTATTTTGTTTGTTCTGTGTGTGTGTTCACATTTGCCTAGTACCAAGATTGTTATTTTTAACCTCAGTTACTCTGATTTCGTTGGCATTTCCTGAAGCAAGATTTATGGGTAAATAAAAAGGAGAGTGATTTACATTGAGAACAAAAGAAAGTTTACCTAGCAAATCTAAAACAAAACAAAATTCATTTAACCTATATAACATCTGCAGTTAAGTGTGTGTGACAGTGTATGTTTCTAATCCTTGTGTATCATATGTGTGCTACTTTTGCTTTCAGATTACTAGAGGTTGTGTATTTACTTTCAAGTTTGGCCAGGCATGGTGGCTGAGGCCTGTGATCCCAGCACTTTGGGAGGCAGAGGTCGGAGGATTGCTTGAAGCCAGGAGTTTAAGACCAGCCTGTGTAACATAGCAAGACCCCATCTCTGCAAAAATTTTTAAAAATTCACCAGGCGTGGTGGTGCAGGCCTGCAGTCCTAGCTATTTGGGATGTTGAGGAGGGAGAATCAATTGAACTCAGGAGTTTTAGGTTGCAGTGAGCTGTGACAGCGCCACTGCACCCCAGTCTGGGAAGTAGAATGAGACTCTGTCTCTAAAAACAAACAAAGAAACAAACAAAAAAACACAAAAAAACCAGTTTGATTCTTAAAGATATTTGCAATTGAACTGAATGTTATGTCTCCCCCAAATTCGTATGTTGAAATCCTAACTCCCAAGGTGATGGTATTGGGAGGTGGAGCTTTTGGGGGGTAATTGGGTCATGAGGATGGAGCCCTCATGATGAGACTAGAGCCCTATAGGAAGAAACGTGAAAGAGCTATCTCTCTCTCTGCCACATGAGAATACAATAAAAAGGCGGCCATCTGCAAACCACGAAGAGGACCCTACCAGACATTGGACCTGGAGGTACCTTGATCTTGGACTTCCCAGCCTCCTGAAATGTGATAAATAAATGTTTGTTGTTTAAGCTACCCAGTCTATGGTCTTCTATTATAGCAACCTGAGCTAAGACAGTATCTCTTTCAGACCTCTCAGTTATAAAAATCCAGGATCTAACCTTTGGATTTACGTGTGAGAAAAGGATAAACTTTCTGTTGTTTAACCACTAATCAATTGGAACTGACTGATAAAGAATTAGTAAAAATGAAGTACCAGGATCAGGTGGTATTTATTTTGAAAGTAGCATGGTATGAAAAAACAATCGAGAAACACATAACATGAAACGGAAGTGCTAACTTCCTGTGACTTTGACATATTCTTTAGGGTGATTACCACTGAAAGAGTTCACTTTCAAGTTTAAAACAACACAAAAAACACAAATAAGATCTAGGGATCAGAAGGTATAGAAATTCAGACAAAATCATGTGATTTGAGGTCCTAAGAAACACTGAGTTTGCTCAGAAAAGTCTTTTTTTTCTTTTTCTGGGGTTGGGTGCTTTCCAGGAGGCCAATTTTACCCCCATTGCATTGTAGGTATAGTCACATGATACAGAAAAAAGGGTTACACCCACCGCAGGGACAGCACTCTCTCCCATGAAGAACCAAAGGCCAAGAAGAAAGAAGACCACAGGTATAAGCTCTACTTTTCTTTTTGACTTCCCACCTTGTACTTCCTATCTGGATCTCACAGATCAGTGATTTCATGTTCCTTCACCTCACACTGGCATTGGTTGTCTGAGTGTCTTTCTTCTTATCTACAACATGGGGGTGATGACATCTACTTCAGGTTCTTGTGGGTCAAGTGGGTCAATATATACAAGGCATTTAGAGCAGTTCCTGATAGGTGGAAAACTTTTAAAAGTTCCTTCACCACCTTCTCGTTAAATCGCAATTTATTTGGTGAAAAAAGAAACTGAATTTCTTTCCTCAGTTTAGAAAATAGGCTGAGTTACCTTCAGTTATATTTCTTCTGTTCACATATCCTATGAATTAGTTTGCAAGGACTGTCATAAAAACATACCACAGACTGGGTGACTTAAACAGCAGAAGTTAATTTTCTCACAGTTATGGAGGCTCGAAGTTCAAGATCAAGGTGTTGGCAGGGTTGGTTTCTCCTGAGGTCTCTCTCCTCGGTTTGTAGATGGCTACCTTCTCAGTGTGTCCTCACATGGCTTTTTCTCTGTTCATGCACATCTTTGGTGCCTCATATTGGATTAGGAACCCCCACCTTATGTCCTCATTCAACCTTAATTACCTCTTTAAAGGCTCTGTCTTTAAATATAGTGTCATTGGGGTTAGAGCATCAACACATGGATTTTGGGGGACATAATTTTATCCATGACACCCTATAAGACATTTTTAAGGCTTGCAATTAGGTGAATGCTGTGGACGCAGTTGCCAAGCACAGACTTTACCCTTCTTGAAGATATTTTCCGGCTGGCTTTTGGCCTCAGTGAAGGTAGATACAATACTCTGAGTTGGGTTTTAGCTCTGTGCAGTCACTGCCACTACACCTGCTAAAGAATGGTCTTGTATTGAAAGAAGCTTCATTTTCTGGTCCTGAGGTGAAAGGCAGACAGTGCTGTCAGGGTACAAGCTAAGGGTGAATGTCATCAGACCCCAGGCCTAATCTTCTCCCAGGGTCAGAAGGAGTCACAGGCATTTACTGTCCTGTATGAGTCTACAATGAATTCACTTTAGGAATCAGACAAAGTAAGCAATCTGAGTGGACATTCATAAGTTCCAGGTCCTTTCTATGACTATCACTGTGGTTGTGTGTTTGGCAAGTTGGAAGTTTAATGTATTTACTTTTGCCAGAGAACCTAATGGTATATGCAGCTAGAAGTTTGCATGGACATGGGTAGCCAATTAGTATACGTGGTACATGAGTTCTTCCCATGATACATAAGTAAGTTCAGGTGATGATCTTCCAGGTGAGAGTAAATTGAGGTGACCTGACTAAGGGCCCAGAGACAGAGAAGGCCCATGAGACACTGAGATGAAGTCACCCAGGGTGTATAAAGATGAGAGACTGGCAGGATGGCTCCCATTCCAAGTTGGGTCAAGAGAAGATGATTTTGTGTCTGTGAGGCAGTAGGCACAGGACGCATCTGAGCCAGTCACTCAGGAGGTGGGTTTGCAATCTGGAGATGGGCCACCTGAGGGAATCTGAGGAGTCATGGCCTGAGGTACCAGGCCGGGGTAGTCTGGGCACTGCTGGCTGAGGTAGCCAGTGGGAATGTTGCCATTCCTCATTCTGAAGGCTCTGTGACAACCATATTTCCCAGACTCCAAGCTCTTTGCTGTGTGTGAAAGCTCTGGGGTTTCCCAGTGTTCACGGCCACACCAAACCTCTGGGTGGGCAATGCGGTAGCTCATTCAGAGTCTGTTGGCGGTGGAGGGCAGTGCGTGTGTTCTGGAGTTTTGCAGGGTGGGGAGCAGCTAAGACTGACTCACTGAATACCAGTCAATCCCAGGGACTTGGAGGTTTTAGGGAAGAAGCGCGTGGGATCGGGTGGTACTGTGTAGCTGGATGCTTAGCTGCCATACTCTAGTGTCCCTAGAGTCATTCAGTTTGGAGATGGGTGGAGAGTAGGTACACATGCTGAATCAAATCCGTGAAAACTGTGTCCAGCCCAGGCCCTCCACTGCTTTCAGAGGTCTTCCTAAAACTTAAATATGATCATTTTACTCCAAATCTTTCATTGCTTCCCACTTTCTACACTCCAGGATGAAATCATCATACCGTGCCTGGCATGCAAACCCCCCACCATCGGTCCCTTGACCATCTTTTGTCCAGCCTGACTTCTTATCATTACTGGCCTCTTCTACACTCTTGCTGAAAGCCCATTTGTACTTTCCTGCTCTTTCCTCTGTCGGGGAAAGCTGTCCCAACCTCCTAACCCAATTCCTCCCCATCTCACACGACCTAGGTGAGGACCTTTTGGAGAGACCTATGACCCACTCAGAGGGTTAATCATTCCTACCTTTGTGTGAACTTAGTGTCTCATACTTCAATTATAATACTTAGTTTTGTCATTGTCATTTTGCATCCTTTTTTATTAAAGAGGGCTTCCATAATTTTTAGGCCCCACAAAATCTGGATTGACCCCAGGACATAAAGAATCATACTTGGGATTTAATCACAGGGTAGGGTAGACCTTCAGAGGAGACTGAATGTGCAGCCTTGATATGTCTCCTAACCTAAACTCAGGGCCACAATTGGGAAGTAGTGAGTGTCACATAGCTTCTAATTATTTCTTTTACATGTCTATTTCCTTTTCTAAAATGTAAGAGCCTTAAAAGCAAAAACTGTACATTTTCCAATTCTTTCTGTCAAGCACAGAGCATGCACATTGTCTGCAGTTTGCAGACAAAATGAATATTGTACTAGATGCATGAAGCACAATACAAGAATATTACACTTTTAGAGCAGTGTTGTCCAACAGAAATATAATGGGAGCCACAAAGCCACTGTGTGTTTACACTTAGGACACTTCACAGTTTGGACTACCTTCATCTCATGTGTTTAATCATCACACGTGGCCAGTGACTACCATATTGGATGGTGCAGATATCAAGGGCATGATATAAAAAACAGTGACAGAAAGAAGAAAATGCTTTTGGTCCAGTAATTTAATTATAGCGATTTCTAAGTTCTAATCATATCTTTTGCCACATAATATCACATTAATTTTATGCCAAAATGCTCTCCTGCCCAAGATCTTGAGGTAGATTGAGAATGAAGAGTGCACAGGTATCAGCATTTAATGTAAATGTGGAAGTCACAGTATTTTGAAAGTTGCAGTGGAAATAAATGCAGCCTCCCAGGGTCAGTGTTTTTAACATACGAATAGCATTGTGAAGTCCTGCAAGAGACAGTGTTCTCATTTATGAAGCATCATGATAACTCCAAGACCCTTCATGTCACAGCAGAATTTCCTGAGCTCATTATGTAAAAAGGAATGTGTTGTCTAGTACATTCTGCTCCTGGAAGCTCATCTGCTCTAACTCCAGTAGATGTGAAAGCTAGATGTTTACATGGAAAAAACGTCATTCAACATCCCTGATGGTAAATCTTTTAGGCAGGGAGCCTTGTGTAAATCATTGCTGTGGCTTTGCCGACTTCCTAGTCAAACTCAGGCAGTGTCACTGCACGTAGCAAATTAAATTTCAATGAGCTTGGGAAAGCAATTGGGCCTTGAATGTTATGCATTACTCGGAGAATTGTAAATGTCTGGAAATGAAACCAGATGATGTAACATCCAATTAATGTTTTAGGAGCAATAAGGTCCACAGAAATACAGAGCAGGCAGGGACCTAAGTTTAACCCTTAATTTTTCAAACAAAAAAACCCCAAGACCAGCCAGGTGTGGTGGCTCATTCCTGTAATCCTAGCACTCTGGGAGGTCTCAGAGGGAGGATCCCTTAAGGTCAGGAGTTCGAGACCAGCCTGAGCAAGAGCCAGGACCTATCTCTACTAAAAATAGAAAAAATTAGCCGGGCATGGTGGTATGCCCCTGTAGTCCCAGCTACTTGGGAGGTTGAGGAAGAAGGATCGCTTGAGCCCAGGACTTTGAGGTTGCCATGAGCTACGATGATGCCATGGCACTCTAGCCCAGGCAACAGAGCGAGACTCTGTCTCAAAAAAAAAAAAAAAAAAAAAAAAAAAAAAAAAAAAAAAAAAAAAAAAAAAAAATCCAAGATTGTGAGGGGCTTAAGTGGCACAACCAAGATTAGACAAGCAATCTTGGCTAGGGCTGGAACTAGGTCCCTGTTCTACTGACTCCTTAACTGCCCATTCACCCCTCTTCAGAACACCAACACCTACGTTTTCCTCCATCTCTCTCTTTCTGCAGTTTTGGCCATTTCTCTGGACTTTGTTATCTCCAGGGAGGAGAGGCAGAGAAAGAAAATCCAAAAGCTGTCAGCACTAGTTCCTTCCATTATTTTATAGAGGATGATAATTGCTCCTA
This sequence comes from Indri indri, assembly GCA_004363605.1. Taxonomy (NCBI): domain Eukaryota; kingdom Metazoa; phylum Chordata; class Mammalia; order Primates; family Indriidae; genus Indri; species Indri indri. Next base: position 3,880 of record RJWJ010012627.1, on the reverse strand, counting down.
TTTCCTGCCATAGCAGAGTAGAAACATATGCTATTATATGTACATATTGGTTTGCGGAAAAATACTTATTTTCTGAGCCAGAAGCTGATGGAAGTAAAATGAAAATAGATAAATAACTAAATAAAAGTGGGCTAAATCAGCAGGCTCCAACTTTTTGGCACCGGGGACTGGTTTCATGGAAGACAATTTTTCCATGGATGGGGGCGGATGTGTGGGGGAGGTTTGGGGATGATTCAAGCCCATTAAATTTATTGTGCACTTTATTTCTATTATTATTACATTGTACTATATAATGAAATAATTATACACCTCATCACAATGCAGAATCCAATGCCACTGCTGATCTGACAAGAGGCAGAGCTCAGGCGGTGATGTGAGTGATGGGGAGCGGCTGTGAACACCGATGAAGCTTAGCTTGCTCGCCTGTTGCTCAGCTCCTGCTGTGTGACCAGTTCTTAACAGGCCACGGACCAATGCTGGTCCTTGGCCTGGGGGTTGGGGACCAAAGGGCTAGATAACTAAAGGGGTCTGGGACAGGAAGGATAATTCTGATTGAACCTCAGTTGCCAAGAGAGGAGAAGGCACTTGATAAATATTTATTTGATTGATTAATTGAACGAGATGGCAGAGGAAGGAGAGGAATTGCTGGTGATTTTTACAGGGCTTGGAGCCTTTGGAATGTGGAGTTTGGGGTTGTTAGGGGCAGAATTCAGGGGTGCCTTCCCCGAGGGGACATCAGGGCAGGCAGCTTGTCTCATGTAGATGGACAAGGCACTGGGTTGTCTCCCAGGTGTGTGTCCTTAAAATAGCTTCTCGCCCTCTCTGAAACAGGAGGGCTGCCCGAAGTGACTGTTTCTGGAGTTCCTGCACCAGCCCTGTTGCTCTAGCAGGCCGTGAAGGTGGCCGGGAGCTGATGTTAGCCTTCACGGAAAATCCAGGCATTCAACAAGCGAACACGTCTGCAGAAAACAGGCACATCATGCCGTCTTTCCCTTTGATATGAAGAAATTAGACCTTTTCCACCTTTCTTGGCTGCTTAGAATAATAGGCCGTGGGGGGACAAAGGAAGCCTGAGGTGCAGCCAACAGAAGGAGGTTTTCTTCCCATCCACTGAGGAGCTCTGACACGGCCTCTCCTCTCCTCTCACATCATGTTCTGCTTTAGGAACAAAATCATCCCCGTACCTCCGTGCGTGGTCCCTGTGGCATGCATTTCAAAGTGTGTTTATTTTAAGTCTCTGAGTCGGCACTGAGGAGATATTGGAAAGCGCCAGCCTCAGGCACTCTTGATCTCCTGCGCCTCCTGAATGCAGGATTCATCACTTAAATGTAATATATTTATAATCAGGGCCAAGGCAGCATGACCTTGTTTCATTCTAAATAGATCACAGGCAGCTAGACGAGGGAGCTTCCGGCTTTAAATCAGATGCAAGACGCGTTAGCCGTCAAGGACTTCGTTATAATTCAGTTGATCTCTCTAGGTTTGATCTGTTTCTTTCTCTGCTATTTATATAAAAAGGAAACAGAAAAGGGGTGGTGAGTGGAGGGGATGAGGTAGGGGCTCCTTGTAAAACCAAACTTCAGGGGAATCGAAGGTTGCTCGGGGTGGCCCTTCCATCAGAAGGGCGGGGGCCCTGTGGTGAGGGGGAGAAAGACAACATGTCTGAGGCTTAGATCTCTCAACCCAAGGTAATTTATTTTCAAGCCACATTTTTTTCCCTTTCTGGAAACATTAATCATGAAAAAAAATTTTTAAAAAGCACTAAAACCAAAAAACAACGGAGTCAATTGTTATTTATTGCTTCTCTGCACAGCGGTGCTTAAAGACAACTCACTAGGAATGTTTAAAGACATTTTTTTTCCCCTCCCAGGACTTAGTCTGGGGCTAGCGCTGTATATAAATATCCTTTTAGGGCGACAGCTCCGCTTCCTTCAGTCTCATCTTCTGCACTGTTCTGCCTTACACTGCCTTAACCGTTTCTGTGAGACAGGGTAACTCGAATCGTCCTTACAAGTCAGAATGGTTGGAGTAAAGCAAACACTGCTTATTTTTCTGATTGTAGCTGGTGGGAATCTGCTGGGGCTTCGTTGCTTTAAGGCGTCTGATTAGTTACCGCCCACAGATGGTTCCTCCACTCTCCCAGTCCACCCGCCCACCCACCTACCCACTGTGTCCCCTTGTTACAAGGTATTCTATCTCAGAGATGAAACAAGTGAGGGCTAAACTAATTAACTAACCAGCGGTGATCTACAGCTTCAGCACCTTGCATTCCTGAAGATTTATCCCATTTTGAATTCATTGCCATGTCCCTCCAGGGAAATAAAGATTGCTGCCTATTAAAGATGGGGACAGAAAAAGGCACCTTCACTGGAGACAGGCTGTACAAGAAAATAATACTGTAATCATTCCCTCCAATCAGCTGAAAAGGATTAAATCTTCTGCTTCTAAAGTAATGTTCCAATTGAGCCTTGGGGAAGAATAATTCATGATTAGGGAGAAGGCTGGTCTAGCAAATGTGAACATTATGTCCATTACTTAAACACACTTCCTGGGCTGACTGCTAATGTACCCAAGGGACTCACAGCCCCAACGACTGAGAGGCGCAATGAAACAGGCAGACAAGGACAAGAAGTATTATCATCTGCATTCAACAGCACTGCATACACTTTACCACTGCTAAATCACTGCCTTTGGTAAATAGCCCAGATAACTCATTTTAATAGAAGAATTCTTCTCTTCTTTATGTGTATTAAACAACAGACTCTTATGAGCGGTGGCAGTGTATTGATTCCTGGGAAAGGCCGTGTGAATACCAATTCTGTAATTTATGCTGTTTTGTGGCTCTGGCTGTATTTGTTATGCATAGTGTATTAAACATTCAATAGCTCAATTTAATCTTTGCAGCCAAATTGCACAGCACATCATGCCAGATAGTGGTTGTTTCATATACACAGCCCATCTGCTTCCTGTTCTATAATTCATTCAGCAGGCAAAGTTTCTGGCAGCCTCAGGCTACCAAAATATATATATATCCTTAGGGTACCAGAAGTGCTTGGCACTCAATTACTTTTCCGGGTTTCTAGTGCTATGTGTGCATGAGCAGGGGTATGTGTTTCCACTTTTATGTGAATTAAAGATGGGAATAGTTTGCTAAGTTCTGTGTCCTCATCTGGACAACTTTTCATAAACCTGTGGGGTTTCACAAAACCAAAAGAGAGAACAAAAAAGTTAGGAATGAAACAAAATGATCCTTCTCCTTTGGGAAATTATCCGCTGCAATAAAACGTGTTCTCTCGACCATCCCTATCTAAATAGATTGATTTATATCTTGTGTGTGGGGGGGATAAATAAAACAAACCAAAAAGTGCTATAAACTCTTGGCTCCTTTCTCTGGATGAACCACTTGGGATTAGCGCTCTTATGGCGAATGTTTATTTTCCTTACAGTCCCCTCCTTTCTTGGAGCCCTGCCTCTGTCTCAGTGTTGACGGTAACTTTGTCCTTTCCTCCTCTCCACTTTCTATTTGCTTTTAAAGAAGTCGGTACCTAAATGTTGCCCAGTGGAAAACTACATTCGCAGTTTATTGAAGTCTTTCTGCAACTCCCAGTATAAATGTCTGATTTTCAGAGCATTTTATGGCCCTTATACCACACTCGAGGGACATGGACCACCCTGGGTTTTGGGTGATCATTTTATACCTTTTTGGGAAAAGTGACCAAAGAACCCATCTTATGGACTGGAATTATAGCCTCTCAGAGCGGAAGTAAATCATCCATTCCAGTGACCTCATTTTACAGGTAGTAACAGCCAACACTTGTGTAATGCTTTAGAGCAAGAGCAAACATGTGGCTGTCCACAGGGGCTGGTGAAGTTTCCCAAA
>RJWJ010012626.1:0-41630 GCA_004363605.1 Indri indri | reverse complement strand
ACTCTGTAGACGAGGCACATGAACCCCATAGTAAGTGAGTTCCAGTTTTGTCTAGAGTTTCCAAGTATTAAAGTCTAGTTTCTCAATAAGGATGGATATAAAGTCTAATTGAGGTTTGAGGCATACCTTTCTAGGAGAGGTTCTTGGGACAGACGATTTGACCCACACAGTGGAGATGTGCGACGGCACTCAAGGGCCCTCAAACCGGGAGAGTAGCGCAGTGCTGCAGTACTGGTGGGCGAGGCTTCAGAGAACCGCTCCAAGGCCGGCGGAGAGTAGCCCTGCCACAGCCTAAGCTCCCAATGTGTCTGTCAAAATCTTGGGTTTATGTGTGTCTTGGAGTCCAGCAGTTGAGGCCTACCTCTAACTCACATCTGTGGTCTGATAAGGTGTGATGTAGCATTCTTGTGGGAAGGGGATTACATTCCATGTTCTTAAGTCACTCACATAGTAAGTATTTGGAATCTTTTTTTCTTCCTTTTCTGAATTATTTTTAAATTTTAGAATATTATGGGGGTGCAAAGGCTTTGGTTACATATATTGCCTTTGCACCACCCAACTCAGAGGTGCAAGTGCGCCCAACCACCAGACATCGCGCACCGTACCCATCCCCTCCTCCCCTCTCCCACCTGCCTGACTCCCTATGAATGTTACTCCCATATGTGAACATTAGTGTTGATCAGTTAGTACCAATTTCATGATGAGTACCTGTGGTGCTTGTTTTTCCATTCTTGGGAAGAACGGGCTCCAGCTCTATCCAGGATAGTACAAGGGGTATTAGTTCATCATTTTTTATGGCTGAGTAGTACTCCATGGAATCATTTTAAAGCTACATAAAAGTAAGTCATCCTGCAATAACAATTTTATGTAAACTTAATAAAGGGAGAATACTTCTCGGTAGAGGAGAGCATGGTGAGAGAAAACAACTTCCGATTGTCAGCAGTCTTTGCTCAGTGGTATAGAGGGAAAGATGTTTGCCAGAACAATAGCTGCGTAATGGTCACATGCTGAGAACAGCCTCAACTGGCGTGAGCACCTGAGTAAGCATGAAATAATATACTGTCATTCCCCAAGAGTTATCTGTCTTCTGAAAAAGACAGGGGGGGTGCTGTCTGGGTATTGACTTCCCCGTATGTTTAGGGGCTTCGATGGTGGCATTGATCTCTGTGATTGTCCCAAGGATGCATTACGTCTTTTAGGTTGCATATTGTTCGAGAAGGAGAGCTGCAGCGGTTTCTATATGGACCTCCATCAAGATAGTCCCTAATTCAGGCCTCTGCTTTCCCTACCTAGAGTTCTTTCCGTTCTGTACATCGGTACGGCCTGAGTAATTGCCCATCCGTTTTGGTCTTAGAGACCCAACAGTCGATTAGAGAATCTTTCTCCCAAATCAGGAGCAACGGCAACAAAACAAACAGATAATGTACAAAATATTCACGTTTCTTGAGCACGTCCAAGAGCTCAGGTCACACAGCAACCAGGTGACCTGAATCCCAAAGACTGACAAGCTCCTCTGAGGAGAGGTGAGACAGGGGAACTGCTTCCCACTGGCTTTGCCTGGGAGGAACCAGGCAGTGGCCAAAATCAGGCGGACAGAAAACAGCCAAAACGTTATTAAATGGAGTAGGTTCTAGAGAGATCGTAAGAAGAGGAAGGGAGCAGAGAGTACATACAGACAACTCTTGCGAGTTGTGCTGTTAAGAGGAGAGAAATTGTGCCCTAGCTGTGAGAAATGATAAGAAATTGAGTAGAAGCGTGTCACGTGGTCACCCCAAGCTGCAGGGGAGGCTGGAACGTGGGTATTAGCTTGACAGGGCAACGGGAACAGGCTGGACATTGAATGCGCCTTCAATGTGTTCTACAGGCAACTCGATTCTTGACTTTCAGCTCTGTGGACCAGGTCCCACAAAATCTGGCCCTCCTTTGCTTCCTGACATCGATGTCCACGTGGTTCCCTGTCTTATCCTTATGACAAATATCCCTTTAGCCAAGCTGTTTCTAGAGGTCTCTATCTGTCATCCGTGAAATAGCTTGATGAGGAGAGAGACAGGGTGGCACAGCTAGGCAGTGCTGAGGCCAGTCCTACCTCAGGGGAGCAGGAGTTGTCACAGGACAGGTGGGAGTTGTGTCTGGAAGCCCCAGTGGGAAGCAAGTAGAATGCCAACCCCACCTCCCCAACCTGAAGGATGGGAGCAGCTTCCTTTTCTGGTGTGCCGGTGGTGTCCTAGGAGGCACCTGGTTTCAGTCGAGGCCACGGATGAAAGCCGAGAAGAGTCGCTGAGATGTGGGGGAACCTGTGGGCTGTGGAAAGGGCACTGGGGCCGTTGGGACCAACTAAACTTACTCTGTTTTAGCCCAGAGTGCACAAAGGAAAAATGAAAGAGAAAGAGCAATGTCACAAAGACCTTCCTGTCCTGCCAGCAGGATTCCTGGAGAATGAGTGAGCTCTCCAGCCCTTGAGGGCTCAGGCACAGGTGGTGGGAGCATTTAGCAAGGCTTGTGGTAGAAGAAATTCAAGCCCCAGATGAAGATGTTCCTAATGGTTCCTTCCAGCCCTAATATTCTATAATTCTAAGTCAAGTCCTCCAGAGTCAACTTGACTTCTGTCTTCCCAAATATGTAGAATGGTCATCACACAGGTAGGCAGAGGAGTTTGACTCACAGTGAAGCGGGGATGCCCGGGCAAGACTGGCCACAGTTGCAGCATGTTCCCGCCCAGGGAAGCAACGCCCAGTGTGGTCACCATGCCCCAGGGCCTCATCCTCAGCCGGGCCGGCTCCGAAGTCCCGCTGCATTTCAGCTATAGCAGCGCCCAGACCATTGCAAACCAGACTCCGAGCAACTGCCTCATGCAGCCACATTCGTGGGCACCGAAGGACAAAGCCCAGGTAGGAAATATCAAGATCCAGGGGGACGGTAACTGTCAGGTAGACCTGCCACTCGACTGAATGCAAAAATGTTACAAGTGCTTCAGGGAAACCTGGAGTGACTCAGTGGCCTGTGCCAGAGGGTGGGCTTTCCTTACCTGAGCTGCCTCTTTTCCTCCTAACCTAATCGCCAGTTGTCTAAAATATTGACTTCACCTGGCCCCTGGGCCCCACTTGGCCGACTGTGCTCATCCATCCGCAGAGGTCTCATCCCCCGGGTTCCCACAGCATCCTCCTTTGTTCGGCTCTTCTCTTGCATCATCCTTCCCAAGACATTCCTCCAGCTTGTTAAGCTTCCCCCTTGTCCCTAAAGTCACCACAAGGGTCCTCAAGGAAACGCACAAGGGCAGGAGCTGCTCCTGAGGCGAGGGGGAGCGACGCAGCAGGCTCTCCTGCTGCTGCCTTTCCTGGAGAGTTGCCCCCATTTCACACCAAAGCGGGGGCGTGCAGGGGTGGTGGAGGAAGGCCCCGTGCAGACACCCCGAGAGGTGAGTCCCTGAGACGGAGAGAGGGGAGGAGCTGCGCCTTGCCCCGGGGCAGCGGGACAACCAGCACTGCTTGCACAGTGAGGCTGAGCTGTGCGGAAGTCAGTCTGTGACCACCTATTTGTGCATGTGGGCCTGTCTGTGTGTCTGCGAATGGGTCTGTCTGCCCCGGGACATCAGGAAAATAAAGGCCCACCTGCCTGGTCTGTCAGAAAGGCGTCCAAGGAGCAAGACGGTGGCTTGGTGCTTGAGGGAGCATCTCACCGAGCAAGGTCCCCAATCAGGGCCTGGCCCTGGAGCTGAGACCCTCGACGTCCTGTTCTCTGACACTTTGCACTGGGCGGCGGCTTTCGTCTCTTCTTAGGCACCGTGCAGGAGGGACCTGCAGCTGGAGAACGGGAGCGAACAGCACAGGGCCCCCTGGACCTAGGTCAGGGCTTGGGCTGAGGCGCCAGACCAGGCCAGTGTCCCTGCAGTTGCAGCCAACTTGATTGTTTTCTGCTGATCCCCAAAATAATCTTACCCCAAGAAAAATAATTCAAACACTGCAGAAATGACTAAGAGTGAACATACACACACGCACACACGCATATGCGGGCACACACACACACACACACACACACTCCAGACCACTGCTAACAGCCTGAAAGTGTGCTTCGTGACAAAACCTCTCATAAAGCTAGGAATAGAGGGAAACTTTCTCAGCATGATAAAGGGCATTCACAAAAGTCCCACCAGTAACTTCATACTGAAAGAGTCCCCCCCTAAGATCAGGAACAAAACAAGGACGGTCACTTTCACCACTGTTACTCAATGTTGTGCTGGACCTTCTAGGCAGAACAGTTGAACAAGTAAAAAGAAAACAAAGGCATCCAAATTGGAAAGGAAAAAGAAAACAATATTTACAGATGACAAGACCCTATACATAGAAAATTCCAAAGAATCCACAAGAGGCTACTGGAGCTAATAAACGAATTCAGCAAAGTAGCAGAGTACAAGATCAACACACAAAAATCAGTTGCGTCTGACCTGCAATGTTGTACAGCTGCAATGAGCAATCTGAAAAGGAACTTACTAAGGCAATTCCAGGTACGATGGCAAACAAACAACAGAGTAAAATCCTGGGAGTAAATTTAGCCAAGGTGAAAGACGAGTGCGTGGAAAAAGACAAAACATTGCTCTAAGAAATTTAAAATGACCTAAGTACACAGAACGGCATCCCGTGCCCATGGATTGGAAGACTTAATATTGTTAAGTCTTTGACTACCCAGAGTGTGCTGTGAATTCGATGCAATCCCCTTCAAAATTCCGATGGCCCCTTTTTTACAGAGGCAGAAAAGCTGGTCCTAAAATTCACACAGAATTGCAAGGGACCCTGAGTAGCCAAAAAAAGACATACAAAGTTAGATGATTCACCTTTCCATATCTCAGCACTTAACACAAAGAGACAGTAATTTAAAAAAAAAAATACATTTTGTTAACCCACTCGTGAATTCATGGGCACTTGGGTTGATTCCACATCTTTGCGATTGTGAATTGTGCTGCAATAAACACTCTAGTTCAGGCCTCTTTTTGATAAAATGACTTCTTTTCCTGTCAGTAGATACCCAGCAGTGGGATTGCTGGACCGAATGGTAGGTCTACTTTTAGTACTTTGAGGACTCTCCATACTGTTTCGCATAGGGGTTGTACTAATTTGCAGTCCCCAGCAACAGTGCATAAGCATTCCTTTCTCTCTGCATCCACACCAGCATCTATTGTTTTTTGACTTTTTAATAATGGCCATTCTTGACAGGGGTAAGGTGATATCTCATTGTGGTTTTCATTTGCATTTCCCTGATGGTTAGTGATGTTGAGCATTTTTTCATATGTCTCTTGGCCATTTGTCTATCTTATTTTGAAAAGCTTCTGGTAGTAAAAGTCATTGGAAATCAAGAAGAGGGGAGTGGGGAGGAGGGGAGGCCTAAAAACCTACCTAACAGGTACAACGAACACCATTCAGATGATGGGCACGCTAATAGCCCTGACCTAAGCATTATAAAAGCTATCCATGTAACAAAAACATTTGTGCCCCCTTAATATTTTGATATTAATAATAATAATAATTTAAAAATATACAGTGTGGCACCGGCATAAAGAAAGACATATAAACCAATGGAATAGAATTGAGAATCCAGAAATAAACCCATGATTCTATGGCCAGTTGATTTTCAACAAGGGTGCCAAGACCATTCGGGGGAAAGTACAAATGGTGCTGGGACAACTGGATAGCAGCATGCAAAATAATGAAGGTGGACCCCTACCTCATGCCATATACAAAAATTAATTCAAAGTGGCGAGCAACCTAAACATAGGAGCTAGCAGTATCAAACTAGTAGAAGAAAAACATAAGGGTCAATCTCCACGGCCTTGGATTTGGCAATGAATTCTTATGTCCACCAAAAGCTTGAGGAAAAAGGAAACATAGGTAAATTGAACTCCATTAACATTTTCAACTTTTGTGCATCAAAGGGAAAGACAACCTTCAGAATAGGTGAAAGTATTTTAAAATCATAGATCCTAGGAGACTCTAGTATCCAGAATATATAAAGAACTCTTACCACTCAACAGCTAAGAGACTAAAAGCTCCCTCTCAGACAGTCCATCCCTGATCGCTCCCTGTGAGTGTCGTTCCTGAAGCAGAGGGGCAGGAGCTGCTTTGCCACTTCTCCAGCGAGAGGCCATTTCTTCCCTGGCTCTGAGCTCAGAGAGTTCGTTGCAATCTGTCCTATCAGCCTCTCAATAATGGCTCTCAAAGAGGGACTCGGGTGAGGTGGGGACTGCTGACTTAAGAGGGGTCCAGTCTGGTGGCCAAAGCAGTCCAAAGGGGAGGTACCAAAGCTAGCCACTGAGTACTAGCTGAGTCACAGGTTCCGGGAAAAGGTGACTCACAGAGGGGACGTAGTCCAAGGAGTAGAAAGACAGACAGTCCCTGCAGATGGACGCCGAGGTGGGGGAGGCCGTATCCCAGGAGATCTTGTAGCTGATGAAAGCTGGACTCCTCTTGCTTCCTCTAAACCCCCTTGGTGAGCCAGAAAGCCAAGGCCCGGGGCACGTTCCCTTCCCCAGTGCAACTCAGAGCTGTCTCTATCCCCACTGGGGCTGACTGCCCAGGACTAGAAACTTGTTCCCCCTTAAGAACTAGTGACTGATCTTTAACCTTTTCTTGAAAGCAAGGAGAGTGGGGAGCAGGGCATAGTGTGGGGCTTAAGGGCCCACCTTCTGCAGGTAGAGCTGGGGTGGGACTGGGTCCTTCTGGAAATATCTGACCAAGAAATGTGGGTGGTGGGCCAGGCAGGGGCCTCCACAGACAGAGGGCTCCCAGGCTGGGCTACAGGAGAGGGCAGGAAGAGCTGGTGGGTCCCTACCCCAGGCCCTGGGTCTCCACATCCTCTCAGACCTGACCACTGGAGCTCGTCTGGGCCACTCAGGGCTAGCTCTGCCTGGCTGCGGCCCAGTGCCCGAGATAAGTATCGGCCTGCCCTACCCTGGTTGGGAGGGGGCTGGTGAAGAGGGTTGGGACAACCACCGAGGTCAGGGAGAAGCCCCTCCAGCCTTTTCCTGCCCCTGTAGCACCTCCATAGTACCCCGCATCCCCAGGGTGCACCCCCGAGGCAATCGTGCCAGCTGCCAGTATCAGCTTTGACCGGGCTTCCAGGAACCAGAAAAGCCCAGCTGCTTCCAGCCCTCCGGCTCAGACGGGAACTGAAGATGGAGTGAGGAAGAGGGAGGCCTCTTGCAGCAGAGACAGTGACCGGCTGCAAACGTGAGGTGACTTGGGAGAAGCCAAGCCTATAGGGAAAAATAGCAGGGCTGGGACCCATGGAAGAGGAGCCTCAAGGCTGAGCTGGGGCCAGGTCAAAAGGAGTCCAAATGCCATCCATGCTGGAAGCTCTGGCTCGGGAGTCAGACAGACCTGCTCTAAGCTTGTCCCACCACTGACCAGCTGTGCACCCCTGAGCAAGTGGTTTAACCTTTCTGAGCTTCAGTTTCCTCATTTATAAAGTAGAGATAATCACAGCATCTCCTTCGAGGGACTGTGGTCAGACCTCAATGAGACAGGCACACAAAACACCTGGCAGAGTGTCTGGCTCAGTAGGTGTCTGGGATTATTAATAAGGAGTGCAGACTTAATCCTGAAGAAAATGGGGTTTTAAGCAAAGAAGTAACAGTTTGGAAAAGAGAATGAAGACAAAGACCCATTCATTGCTTCATTCATTTACTGAACAAATAATTATTAATACTGTGAATTATAAGGCAGGCTCTGGGATTTGGCACCAAGAATACAAAGTCTAATAAAACAAAGAAACTCATAGCCTAGCGGGGTAAACAGTCTCCAAGGACGGGAGGAGAGGTCTGGGAGAGGTACAGAGGCGCAAACTGGGGGAGGGGGTGGAAGGGATGTCAAGGAAGTTGCCACGCAAGAGCAAGCTGGCACTGAGGAATGATTCAGAGCTTGCTGGTAGATGACAGGAAAGTCACAATCTACATATAGAAGGGACGGAAACAGTCGTTGCCAGCTTAGGAAACTTCACGGTGCAGGGTAAAGGATGGACACTTGTAACTGAGACTGGAATGATGAGAGGACGAGCCTTGCAGAGGTGAGTTGCAAGGCCAGGTGGCCTTGTGAAGGGGTAGAGAGGCGGGATGAGATGGGAGGTGGCAGAGGCCAAAAGCCGTGGAGCTCGGCAGACCGGAGTCCAGGGCGTGGGTCAGACTGTAAGAGCAGTGAGAAGAGAGGCCTTGAAGAGGCGAGGGCAGTGTTCTCGTTCACGTCCTGGAGCATGGACTGCAGAGGCAAGAGTAGAAGCAGGAGGCTGGTGGGGGGGGGGGTGGTCTGGGAAGGCTGTCCAGGTGAGGGACACGGTGGCCTGGAGCAGAACGAGAGGAGGCTGAGTGTGGGGAGCACCCACAGGGATTGCTGGTGGGTGCATGTTGGGACTGAGAGGAGTCAAGAAGGACTCCTAGGTATCCAGATTGAGAAATTAAAATCAATTAACTTTAACAATATTTTTATTTAACCCAACATGTCTCAAATTACAGCTGTTTCTTTTCACTTTTTAAGTGTGGCTACTAGAAATTTTTAAATTAGTTATGTGGCTCACATAGTTCTATTGGACGATACTATTCTCGATCTCTTCCTACACATTATAAAATACATGACTGTATTTTATGGACATACATGGCTGTAAACACAGGGACACAGGAGCTCCCCCTCCCACAGGCACAGTTGGCCTTGTGAACTAAAATAAAATTTTAAGGCTCACCTCCCCCCTCCACCAGCTGACTAAATGGACCCCCTCGTGGCCAAAGGAATATCCTAAAACTAAATTGCCTGCCAGGAGGAAGGTCAGACATGCCTTATCATGGCCCCCTCCCTTCTTGGGGACATCCTTTGTAACCCATTAACAAGCCTAAGGGTATTGAGGACTAAGCTCTGATCTTTTTCTTTTGCTCGAAATTCCTTCCTAAGGAGGCCAGATGAGTCATGCCTACGAATGGTAAAATCTCAGTAAACAGGTTTTTCATGACGTTGTTTACTTCCCAACCCGATTCTGGTATACCATCGTGTAATAGATAAAAGACCCTCAAACATTCCTTTCAGCTAGCATCATGTAATAGATTAAAAAAAAAACCCTCAAACATTCCTTTCAGCTGATTCCTGGTCTTTTGGACAAAACCTAACTCTTTCAGCCAATGGTCAACTAATGAATCCCTAAATCCACCTATGATTTGTAAGCCCCCGCTTTGAGATGTCCCGCCTTTTTGGGCCAAACCAATGTATGCCTCCCATGTATTGATTTAGGACTTTACCTGTAACCCCTGTCTCTCTGAAATGTGTAAAACCAAACTGTAACCCAGCCACACTGAGTCCACTGCTCAAGACCTCTTGGGCGTGGCTCCGGGTCATGGTCCTCAAATTTGGCTCAGAGTAAATCTCTTTAAAATTATTTTACAGAGTTTGGTCTTTTTTCCGTTGACAAGATTGGTGCCCAGACGTGGGGTTCAGAGAAGACTCAGGACCGCCAAAGGAGCAGCCCAAACTCGGCGGCGCCAGGTACCGGCATGGCCTGTTTGGGCCCTCTGACTCCGAGCTTCTCCTTGGGCGGAACTGGCAAGTCCTCCTGAGCTCTGGACCTCCCATTTTTGGCTGATGGTCTTGGTTTGCTCTGAGCTGGTTCTTTTCCTAGGAATTGTTGTCTGGGATCCTAACTTAGATTTGGAGGTGCATTCTAAAAGGTCTTCTCCATTGTCTTTTTATCCTAAAATCAATCTCAATTGGCTTTTCTGTGCATTTTTGAAAGAGGAAACCGAACTGTCTTGTTTGTAGATAAATGAGAGACTGAGTTCCTCAGCTCCGAAGAGAAGGGGCATCTTATTCCTCCCAGCCTTGGCAGCCCTGGGTGACCAGGGTCCTGAGTGGGAGTTGCCTGGGGTGATTCCCCGAGGCGCAAGTGGTCCTATAGGGAACCCCCAACAAATTAATTAAAAGAAGGCTCGTCCAGGAAATGCATATAAGAGCTGATCACTCAGCGTTTTGAGCCCTCTTGGAGATACTAGACCCCCAAGAGAGAAACTGAGACACGTAAGAGGGAGGGACCGACTCAGTGGTGAAACACTGAGGAGCCCCACCCACAATCAGCACACTCTGATCCACGACACCCAAACCCTATATTACAGTTCGGTTGCTTCTTTTAAAGAAAAATGGGAAATCCTTTAAAAATGAGGAAAGACAAGGAGAATGAGCCCCGTTGGGCACCCCAGTTGGTTTGTGGTACCTCTACTTGCAAGTATTTGTGTAAATGAAGACATTCAAAGGCATGCCAAGTTTTTTTTCTAGGGCTCCAGCTGGTTATAGCTAATTCTTGTGCACAAGTTTTTACAAAAAGGCAAATTACATCAAGGAAAATTCGGAGCTCAAATGGTCGACCTACCACTATAGAGTTAAAATGTCTCAAGCTATTTCTCTTTTTTTCTGGCTACTCTAAAACCTGCTAACTTTCTCTATGGATGTTAAGATAACTCATTGTTTATGGTATTTATAACTGAAAGGCTACCTGGAGATCCTGCAGCCAGTTCTAGCTAAAATGCAAACATTGAAAACTCTTTTTAAACTGAAGGGGAAAAAAAAAAGGTAAAGGCTTTTAAAAAAGAAAAAATCAAACTGCCATGGAAACTGCTTTACCCAAAACTTTGATCCACAGGCCTAATTAGGTTACCTATCAGGGCACCTAAAGTTTGCCATGTGAACAAGTCCCAGTTTCGTCAGAGGAAATTTGGATCCAGCTGTCTTTTACAGACTGGGGAGTTTGTGTTACCATCTCATGGCTAGAGTTCTAGGGTAAAATCTATTAGAACTTTATGTGCGTGTATGTGTGTGAGAGTGTATATGTTTGGGTATGTTTTGTGTCTGTCCATGTATTACATGTTTGAGCTTACATGGTTCCGGACTGTCTTAAAAATAAGGGAGTGCTCATAAATTAAACCCATATGGTTCACGTGAATTTAGTAATCTTTAGTAAATGAGCTGGGTTATTATTAAAAAAATATGTTATTAGTAAAGTAATAGTAAAAACGTTTTCAAATTGTCAGCATATATCTGTTTTTGCCTGGGTTTTACTGGACAGTTTTATGTTCTTGAGGTGTCAAGATTTGACATAAAGGTTATAAAAATATAAACTCAGCCAAAGACAAAATAATGTGTGATTTTTGATAAGTAAAGTAAATTTAATATTTAGTCTAATGATAATCACTAAATCTGAGTCACCAACAAAAATACCTCTGTGTTTAACTTTAAGGTGAAAATGCAAATGTGCCTAAGTGTCAGCAAATTAGAATAAATAAAACACCAAGTAGAGCAAAACAAAAACTTATGGTCAAAGGTTTATGAAAATATTTTGGTTTTGGTTCAGCAAATTAGAATAAATAAAACACCAAGTAGAGCAAAAAAAAAAACTTATGGTCAAAGGTTTATGAAAATATTTTGGTTTTGGTCTTTTAACCCTAACTACAGATATAGTTTACTTCCACTGATTCAATGTCTTTAGCGAGGTACACAAAATGTTTCTAACTCACTATCATCTAATGTTAACAGTACTATCAGGGATTCAAAGTTGTCCTAGAAGTTGTAGTTAGAGCTTAAATTGGAAGCTATAGTTTTCCCTTGTTCTTGTCCATTTTTGTCCTGCTCTTTACAAGCTAGCCAGTTATGTATACATTATGTCGCTGTAACAAAGTTTTTGCCTAAGAAAAATTTCTAAATTATTAATTTTTGCATAGTAATTTATTTTAAGATAAAAAGTGAATGATGATTAAAATCCAAGAGAATCTCAAAACAGTCTTACTCTTTAAATATTGCATATACTCAAGTTTACGCCCCCCCAAAAAAATTGTTTTGAGACTATTTAGATTGTTTTTAAAACAGCTTAACCTTGATCCTCATGTAAAAAGCATGTTACCACTTTGTATCATTGTTTGAGGTGCTAAGGATTGGTGCTGAAGGTTTTTCTCCTCTCAGTCTACAGTCAGGTGACCTTATGTTGATGGGATTCAGAGAACTAACTGAAAATAAAGGCTTCAGAAGCAAAAATTTTCTGACCTTGCCTTGTCTGCCTCCCTCTTGTACCAATTCTTCCCTGAAGCTAGCCATAAAAACCAGAATCCCTCTACCCAAGGCAGGTCATAAAGGCCAGAACCCCTTTTTTCTGAAAGCTAGCCATAAACCCTAAAATTATTCTATGTAAAATGGCCATAAAGTAATTATCTGACCTACTTTGTTTTTTACTTTGTTTTACTGTAAAACCCCATACCAGAAAGGCCCTTGCCCTGCACCCAGAAGAAAGGAATGCTCACTCAGACCAAAAGGAATCCAAATATAAAAGCCATGTTGGATTCTACCACTCAGCCTGTTAAAATTAACTTACACCCCTTTTGTCCAATCATATTTCTACACAGCTGTCCATACTTTAAACATGAAAAAAAAAAAGAAAATGGACAATTTCCCCTCCATCTTTGAGTGTTCATTCTGAAGGCGTCCATGTATAAGTTTTAATTCTTTCTCCTATTAATCCTATTAATCTTCATGTCAGTAAATTTTCAGCAACTCTTTATGGGAACAGTGGCCTTTGCTCCCAAACTTTGGGGGCCAGGGACACTTTGACCCCTATGATGTCAATAGATTTTGTTTTGGAAGGATCTACTTAATAAATACCTTTAAACAGGATATTCTAAAATGTCTACTATGTTTATAAAATATAGAAGTGGTATTATATTTATTTAAAATAACAAGTCTTATTGAAATACTTATTTGTTTTTCTTGGTAAGATTTATGAATTTTAATTAAAAACAGTAATTAAAACTGTCTTTGTATCTCTGTTCTGTGTTATATATCTAATTTACAGGGTATAAAAATGGTTAACAGAAAAGTAACTTAAACTAATATCTGGAATCTAAGTAAACTGCTAAGCTAAATAAATAAATAAGATAAAGTAGGTAAATATAAATAAAATAAGTACAAATGAAACTTTCATATAATTTAAAATCTTAAAGTCATTATGCTAAATTAAAAAAAAGAGATAATCATCAAATGTCTGGATCATTTATAAGGTGAAGTACTAGAACATTAGTCCTCAAACATAAGTTTAAGCTTATACCTTGATATTTTTATATTTAAAAATGCTGATAAAATTGGTGACTAACAGTTCAAAGTTACTTTAACTTTCTAGGTTTTTCTAAGAGTTGACATTATCATCCATATACATAATTGAAACTTCCAGATGAAAGGGAAACAATTCTGTACAAAAGTTTTTTTTTTAACAAAAATGTTATAAAAGTATTTTGTTAAAGGATAATTTTGTCTAACTTATTGGTGTCGTGGCCCGCCTAGGGACGAGGAATGAACACAGAGACAAAGAGACATACACACAAAGACGGTACAAGACTGCAGTGCCTTCCTGCTGCAGCGTCTTTATTTATAACACAGCCTGTTTGGCAACTGTCCCACCCAATTTCTGTGTTCCCTCATTGTCCCAACTCCACACGCCATATTCCTTGTTTTGTTTCCGGTGAGCCGATGTTTGCATCCTAAGCTCTCTAGCCCCTCCTGTTTGCAGGGTCAGGGTGCCCTGGCTCGCGTGCAAGCCCCCAGGCATGTTCTCGGAACAAAACAACAAGGAAACATTCCCAGCTCCGGGCTGCACATGACCCGAAATGTCCTCTACAATTGGTTTTTGAAACTACTTCATTCAATATATAAATGGTCATTAAAATTAAGTGGATATAAAAATTAAAGGTTATAAAAGGTTTATGAAAGTCTTAACTTACAGTCAAATTGGTTAAAATTAGTTGGATTTGTTTATAAAATTTTATTAAAATTAACTTTCTCATTAATACACTAATACAATAAAATTTGGTTTTCTCTTTTGAACTAGATTGTCATTTGATATTAATAAAAATAACAAAAGATTTTTATTCACTTTTTAATAAACTGCAGAAAGGAAGGGGAGGAAAGAAAGACCACAGATTCAGCCTCCTTATTAACTTGTACTTCGGTCTGTCTATTACATCTTATACTTGTTTGAGAAACTGAGTCTCCTCTCTAAGAATAGGATTTTTGCATTTAAAAAAATATATTTGAATTATCAGTTTGGCTATAATTTTATAGTAACCTGCAGTCTTGCTTCATGATGACAAGTGTCTTATGATGAACAATTTATGACTTCCTGCTTTTTAAGCTTTCACTAAAATTTAAAGTTACTAAAAATAAGAATTCTACTCGATGCATGTAATTGTATATATAAGGTGTATCAAAGAATAAGATGTTTTTAGTAAGAAAAATTATAAAAGAAACAGAATGTGTTCTTATTAAAATATATGTAACTTTGTCAAATTCAGAGGTTATTTAAAGGTTGAATCAAAATAAATTTAGAAAGAAAATAAAAACAAAATTCCACTTTTGAGTAAGAGAAAGATGTAAAAAGGCAATGAACATAGAAATATGGTTTTTGGTAAGAAAGGTTAAACAGACAGAATAACGTAAAAAAAGGATCTTGCATGAAATTTTTTGTCCTAAAATGACTGGTTATTTAGGAAAAGGGAAGGTTAGGACAAAACAGAAAGTTTTTAGGCATGTTTTGTAGATGGTATGTGCAGGTTGAGATAAAGTTTATAAAAGTGAATTTGTTGAGGAATTTTGTATGTGGTCCAGTTGGCTGTAATTAAAAAAATATATATATTTTTTTGCTAAAACAAAAATTTCTGTTAATATTAATTTACTCTTAATGAAATGACATAATGTACTCATTTTGATTCTATAACATGTTTCCTTTTTAATTTAAAAAAATCACACTACAGAAGGTTTTTCTTTAATTTTGATAACTGACCTAAAAGAAACAAAGATTTTATGATTTATCAGATAATCCCTGTGCTCTCTTTATTAGGTTTTGACTAACTAGAAAAACTAACTTCAAAAGGGTTAAGATTTATAGCCATATAACTTTATAACCTTTAGAATCTTTTGATGACTATCTCTCTCTCTCGGTTAAATAAATGACCCCTATTTTATAGTGGTTTGTGATTATATGTGAACAAATGTTTTAAGCCTTTGATATTTGACAACCTTTCCAAAACTTAAATTCTAAATCCAGCCTTTTGACCTTAAACTAGCTTTTTATATATTAGAGCCACTAAAAGTCTAAAACAGACATTACATTTATTTAGTATGTCCAAACCATACAGGGAATATTGTCAAATACGAAATGGCGTTTAACTTTCTTTGGGCTATACTTGTATATTATTAATATATGTTCCAGTATTATAAAACATTGACATGTCTTGGTGTGTGTTATCAGTAATAATTATGGTTATTACGTAAATTGCCGTATGCCAAAGAAGTAACCAATTTGGGTTATCAATTGTCTCTAACTGTGGCTAGTCCAAGTTCCATCATCTTTAGAAAATTATTTTACTTTAATTCATCTCAGAAAGTGGTTCTTTCTGGCTAAGTCCAAAGTTGGCTTCTTCAAGTAAAGTCATAAAAAGGACTGACAAATCCACTCGAATACTGGTTTCTAATACCTTTGGGGATTATATACCATTGCACTAAAACAAAACAAACTTCCAGGACTTTAATTTTAATTAGAAAACTGATAGGACCATGGATATAGCTAACTCAACCTCATGAGACCTAACTAAATTTTCACAAAAAGACTCTTTATTTAAACATTACTAATTTTGTTTTGTTTTCCAGAGTCCTGACAAATTTTAAGTAAATAGCAAGTTTACCTGATCGCTGAGACCTGGAACCTTGGAATCTGCCAAAGCCCTGTTCAAATATCCTTCCTCTGTATCCTCCCTCTAGGCCCAGGGACTATCGCGGAAGAGGGGGCGTGTGAGATTGTAAGGGCCGATTCCGAGGGATGGAATTAGTTTAGACCCTCCAGATCAAGGAGGGGCACACAGAAGCCTAAAGGAATACTAACTGAAATGCTTTGTCTTTTCAGACCACATGCTGTAAAGATCCATCACAACCATAAATTTTTTTCCTATTTCCTATAAGACTTAGAACTTCCTGAGTATAATTTTTCTCAGTTACGGATTTATACAAAAAGATATGTAATGAGTAACTTATCAGCCACCTTAATATAAATTACTAAAGAGACTAAAATATTATGACACAATAAAAGTCTCTAAATTCCCTTAGCTTAAATATTAATGATGCTTATATTTGCTACAAGCCTACCACTGAGCCCAAGAATATGGTAACTCAACACTTACAGGTAAATTAGGTTTGTAGCCTTACCTTTGACATTTTAGATTTTACTCTTATGTCATCTAAAAGATTCTAAACTGTTAATGAGTGCCTGTCTACCTCTGGTCCTGTTTGGCTTAAAACTATTTAATTGGCTGTAAGCACCCTTTCGGCTTTTCAGTCCTCTTGGCCACAAGGGTCCCACCGAGGGACTGGATGGACCCAGGGCAGGTAGCCACACCACCCTGGCAACGGATGGGACAAAAATAAAAGTTTGGCCATAGATGCTGTTTCTGACAGATCTTGGCCAAAAGGGGGAAATTGTGAGCTAAAATAAAATTTTAAGGCTCACCCCCACCCCCACCAGCTGACTAAATGGACCCCCTCGTGGCCAAAGGAATATCCTAAAACTAAATTGCCTGCCAGGAGGAAGGTCAGACATGCCTTATCATGGCCCCCTCCCTTCTTGGGGACATCCTTTGTAACCCATTAACAAGCCTAAGGGTATTGAGGACTAAGCTCTGATCTTTTTCTTTTGCTCGAAATTCCTTCCTAAGGAGGCCAGATGAGTCATGCCTACGAATGATAAAATCTCAGTAAACAGGTTTTTCATGACGTTGTTTACTTCCCAACTTGATTCTGGTATACCATCGTGTAATAGATAAAAGACCCTCAAACATTCCTTTCAGCTAGCATCATGTAATAGATTTAAAAAAAAAACCCTCAAACATTCCTTTCAGCTGATTCCTGGTCTTTTGGACAAAACCTAACTCTTTCAGCCAATGGTCAACTAATGAATCCCTAAATCCACCTATGATTTGTAAGCCCCCGCTTTGAGATGTCCCGCCTTTTTGGGCCAAACCAATGTATGCCTCCCATGTATTGATTTAGGACTTTACCTGTAACCCCTGTCTCTCTGAAATGTGTAAAACCAAACTGTAACCCAGCCACACTGAGTCCACTGCTCAGGACCTCTTGGGCGTGGCTCCGGGTCATGGTCCTCAAATTTGGCTCAGAGTAAATCTCTTTAAAATTATTTTACAGAGTTTGGTCTTTTTTCCATTGACAGCCTCTACATACTGGTTATGATACTCCCTTTTCCACTTAATACATTAGGGTCCCTTTTCCAGAGAGTACACATAAAACTACCTCATGCTTTTTAATGTTCACGTTGATCTCCACTGTACAGGGTGAGTATCTCTAATCCAAAAATCTGAAATCCGAAACACTCTAAAATCCAAAACTTTTTGAGAACAGAACATTCAAAGGAAATGCTCATGGAGCATTTCGGATTTCAGATTTTTAGATTAGGGATGTTCAGACGGTAAGTATAATGCACATATTTCAAAATCTGAAAAAATCCAAAATCCAAACCACTTCTGGTCTCAAGCATTGATAAGGGATACTCAACCTGCATAGATATGCATAGTTCATTCATCCAGGTCCCAACTGATGAACCTGAGGCTGTTTATATCCATTTACTTTTTCAAACGATGCTATGGGACCATCCCTGGACTGATCACTGTGGAGTCGCCATTCCCAGGGGCAGGAAAACTGGGCCAGGGGCCGTGAGCACTGACAAAAAGCTACAGTGGAGGGGACAGATCTGGAAGGCTTCTTAGGCATGGCTAAGAGATGGGGTTTTGTCCTGCAGTCGGCAGGAAGCCATAAAACAACTTGGTTTTTTGGTACATTACTGACTTTGAAATTTTCCTTCATTGAAAAAAAGCAATGTAAGTACATTACAGACAGTTGGAGAGAAAAATAAAGAAAAACTCTACTGTAAAAAAAAAAGAGAGAGAGAGACTAAAAACTCAATTTAAACCTGGGCAAAAGACTTGAGCAGTCATCTCTACGAAGGAGATGTAGAAGTAACCAACAGGCACATGAAAACATGCTCAACATCGACAGTGATCAGGGAAGTACTGACAAAGAGCACAGTGAGACACAACTTCACACCCACTAGGATGTCTATAATTTAAAAAATGGAAAAGAACAAGCGTTGCAAAGTTTAAACACAGAATCACCACATGGCTCAGCAATTCCGCTCCCAGGTACATACCCAAGAGAAGTGAAAACAGGGACTGAAACAAATACTTGTACAATGAAAGATTATGCAGCCTTTATGAAAAAAAGGGAACGAAGTAGTAACACATGCTACAACGAGGGAATCCCTCAAAAACATTATGCTGAGTGACAAAAGCCAGACACAAAAAGTCACATGTTGCATGATTCCATTATAGGAAATGTCTGGAATAGGCAAATCCACAGAGTCATAAAGCGGATCGGTGGGGCTGGGGCTGGGGCAGGGGCTGCGGCGGGGGGCGAGGTGGGGGGTGGGGAGTGTCTGCTTAATGGTAGTGCCCGTTAAATGGGATTGAAAGTTTGACGAGTTTTCTTTTGAGGTGATGAAAATATTGTGAAACTAGGTAGAGGTGACGATTGCACAACATTGTGAATGTACTAAATGCCACTGAATTATTCACTTCGAAATGGCATATTTTATGCTATTTTGAGATACCTGCAACCGCAACAACTTCCCCCATATCTGATTCTACAAGGCTTGCAAGCTCGAAGAGCTGACTTTAAAAAAAAAAAAAATCCTGCTTTGTAAGACAAACAAATTACAGCTAAAAATACCAATATCAGATTTTGGCATTTTTCAAAAGAGAAACCTCCACGGTGTGTGTTAAGGCCAGAATAGATTCAGTTCAGGCTCCTATATCGTGAGCAACCCCAGACCTAGAAAAGTAACAACTGATGTTTTTGATCACTCTAAAGCACTTCCACATCAGCAAGGGACGATGCAATTGTTTTAAGCATGCTTTTACCTCTTAGAACATTTTCTTATACGCCCCTTCCTCAAAGATTGGCAATTCCTGAGACCAAGGTAAGAATAATAATGCTACCATTTGCTCAGAGTGCCCATTTAGGCCAGGAATCACGCTTAACGTAAGTTATCACTAATCTTTGCAGCAAACTCCCAAAACTTGTTTTACAATCTCGTTTTTAAAGGTGAGGAAATACCAATCCAGGTAACTCGTGCGAGGTCACAAATTGAATGCACCGCCGGATGGTGGGGATATTCACATCCCAAACACTTTAGACATGTGTGAGCTTAGCCGACTTTGTTGGGATATGGTCTAAGCAATCTGTTCTTCAGTACTTCCAGGCCCAGAGAGACTCTCCTCCCCTACGCAGGCTGGACTGTGCCTGGAATACTTTGCTCAGTTCTGGGAGCCACACACACCCAGAAAAGGGTGTCAACAAACAGTCAGGGCCTGGTCAGAGATGGGATGGACTTCCTGCCTGCCATTCGCATGGTTCAAACACCGCTTTCTGGGAACGCTGAAGAGAGGGTTCAAATCACAGAAGAGACTGGACTAGACGATCTGCAAGGTTCCTTGGATGCTGCGCTTCTGTAGTTTTACACTAAATTAGCATCTGATGGGCTTTAGGTCGCACGCTAAAATTAACTTTCAGACTGAAATGACTAGGATACATTGGTGAATACAAAGCAGGAAGAAGGGTAGAACTATTTTCATCAAGTTTAAGCACATAATCTTGTCCATCGGGAGAAGGGATCAGTGACCTCTCAGCCTTCCTTGCCAGTCTGTCGCAAGGTCGGGATTTTAGTCTTTTACAGACAGCCTCTGGACAAAACAACAGACTTGATTTGTAATGCCTGACTGGGCAGAGCGCTCATTTTCTGTTAGGTGGGGAGAGAATGAATTGCTTTAAAGTGGTTTGCATTTTATGAACCTGCAGCGATTCTTTTCAAAGATGACAGTGTGTCCATTTTATACATATTCAGTCACCGTTTTCAAAGATTTGAATCAACCTAGGCCAGAGTGTTTCCCTGAAAAATGGAACGGTTTGATTTGGGGAAGGGTGCAGCCAAAATGTTATCTCGTACAATTGGCTTTGACCCAACTTACTGCACCAGCTTGGAGGAGTCTTTGGGAAAAGCAGATTCTTCTTCAGACTTGTTTCTGAAGGCAGCCTCAGCGTTGGTATGACGTAGTTCTCATAGGTAACCACGGGACAGTTTACGTCTACTACCTTCCACAAGTGCTAAAGGTTACACGGTCACTTGCGGTTGTTTATGAGCAACTCCGGCGCCCCCTGAAGCACTCTCTTTTAGCCAGCACATCACACCTCCGCTCAGGTTTCTTTTTTCTTTCTCACTCGATTGCATTATGACTGTATTTTGAATGTACCTAAGGAGCTCATGAATTTTGCTTTTCTCCTTGGAAGTAGGTGTTATGAGCCCCATTTTGTATGTGATGAAACAAATACAGAGAAACACGGAGAGATTTAGGCAAGGACTCAGAAGAAATCAAGGGTAGAATCTGGAACGGAAATCAAACAATGGATATAATTGTGTGCTCGTATATGCATACCTAACTTTGTTAGAGTAAATTATGCATGAGTGTTGATAGAATCTTTATAATTCACATGTGTCCATTTGCGTGAAGCCTCTCCTTGGGGCAGCACCACGTGCTGTACGTGTTCTTTTATGGTTATTGATTCTCAGGGCTCATCCCGTGACTGAGAAACACACTATACAGGGTCACAAAAGCACTATGTGACCTGAACCTGAACTTTTTACTGTGAACACTGATGGAGAAACACCTGGTATATCCCCTAACATCAGAGCCACCCTGTACCCTCCTTAATGCCACAGAAGCCGTGTATCTCATGATGCTGGGTCAGGGACTAAACTTCAGGCAATGCCATTCAGGTAAATTGGGAAAGGCTTCAATATTAGTGAAGGAAAAGTATTTTTTTATATAAAGAGGAATAAAACATTTATGCAATGCCTTACAAATACCATCTCAGTTCATCTTCAGGCTTTTTTCTGGTAGATGTCTTCCTTTTACAGACAAGGACAGTGAGGTTCAGAGAAGTTATCTTGCCTAAGGCAAAGACCAGAGTCAGGATTCGAACTCAGCTCTGTCCCACTCCGATGCTGATACGCCACACTGCCTCCTCAACATTTAACTATTGTTTTCAAAGCAAGGACATTGGGGGAGGAGGGGATTGGAAATCAAACGAGAACTTGCTCGTTGGAGAGAAAAAAATCTTAGCAGAGCTCCTCGTGCCAGTGATTCTCCCGGAGACTGTCCGTTAGCATCTTCGTTGCCCCACAGAATACATTCGTTTGGAGACATAGAATCTGAGAGCCGTTAAGAAGAAGTAAATCATCAATCCCAACACATAAAGCACTCATCACTTTTGATGACCCTTTAATAGTAATCATCATTGCTTAATGAGGATTTGAAATAATTATGGAAAGTCTAATAGCTAACAGATACTGTACTTTCACCTGTTAACCTCGGAGGCATTATTATTAACCGGAATTCAATTTGGCTGTGCAACCAAAAAACCTGAGTACAGCCGGCCCTCCCTATCCGTGGGTTCCTCATCCATGGATCCAACCAACCTCAGATCAAAACCATTCAAAGAAAAAGAAATTCCGCAAAGTTCCAAAAAGCAAAGCTTCAGTTTGCCAGGCACCCAGTACGACCTTGAATCTGGGCGAATGAAGTGCCGTGTGGGCATTGTGTTAGGTATTATCAGTAATCTAGAGATGATTTAAATTATACCGGAGGATCGCATAGGTTATTTGCAAATGCTGTGCCATCTTCTGTGAGGGACTTGAGCATCGGAGGCAATGGTATCTGCAGGGGAGGGGGGTGGTGTCCTGGAACCTCTCCCTGGTGAATAGCAAGGGAGCCTGTATTAAAGCTTACAAATGCTGAAGGTACAGGCCGGGGCTCCCCATTGTCGTGCCCTAAACGGATTTACAAAAGCAAATGTGCCTCTGACAAACAGCATCGATGTTTACAGGTCTAATCAATCAACAACTTGGAAACGGTATGTGTTCCAACTAAATCAGATCTCATCACAGAAACTCTTGGCAAGACTGTTGGCTTCCTCATTTGCTGATAAAAAAATCAAGGCCTTAGATCCAAGGAAAACCTTCTTTATCCTTCTTCCTCACTACTTCAAAGAACCACTTTTTAATGTTTCTCGCACCATTCTCTCTGATATAAGAGGAAAGGATAACCTCTTTTTTTTCTTTCCCACAGCGTGGATGCATCCTATCATTAAATATAACCCAACACTCTCGTTAATAACATCTCAGTATTCCATTATGTGCTAAGCACTCCCCGATAGGAAGATTTTTTGGTGTTTCCAATGTATCGATATTGTCAAGAACGCTGCGGTGATTATCATTGGAGCTATATATTTGCAGCATTCAAGAAAAGTTCCTTAGGATGCATTCTTACAGAACGGCTCTTGGCCATGCCCACATCATCCTCCAACAAGGCTGCCCCAAAGTCCACTTCCACCAGTAGCACAGGCAACTGCCAGTTTTCTTGCACCCTTGCCTTGTTCTGTGTGTGTTTGCCAATCTCATGGCCAAAATAGTGGTGTCTCCTTTGTTTTAATTCACACCTTTGACCACCAGTGAGCTTAAGTCTTTTGTACATTTGTTGAATGGTAATTAACGCTCAATCTTCCATACATGTTGCAAATATTCTTCTTGTCAAGGTAACCAGGTACCAATACATTTTATGGTCTTTGGGGAGGCTCAGAAGTTTAAATTTTTTCATGTAATCGAATCTATCAATCTCTTCCTTATTGTTTCCGCCTGTCGGGTCATGTTGAGAAAGACATTCTAAACTGGAATA
The DNA here is from genome assembly GCA_004363605.1 of Indri indri. NCBI lineage: Eukaryota > Metazoa > Chordata > Mammalia > Primates > Indriidae > Indri > Indri indri. The sequence continues at coordinate 18,730 of RJWJ010012626.1, read as the reverse complement.
TTTTCTTCTAGCACTTCTATGGCTTCACTGTCTAAACTTAAAGGATTAATTAATTCACCTGGAATATATGTTGGCGTATGCTATGAAGCAAGGATACATTTTTTCCAGTTGTCCCAACACCATTTACTAAATGATCCAGCCACTCTGACCTGTTCTAAGTCTGTGGGTGTTCATAGGTCTGTTTCTTGCCTCCGTTCTGTTCCACTAAACTATCAGTTGTGGCCCCAATACCACCGTCGTAGTTTATCCTCTTGTTATATGTTCTTACATGTTTGATAACTGATCTGGCAATCCTTTCATTAGTCTTCATTATCAAAATTTTATTTGTAATTCTGAGGAATTTTTAAAATAAACCTTAGAATCATTCTGCCAAGTCAAAAAACTTCTAATGAGATGTTTTACTGTAATCTTCTCCCCCCCAACTTGGTGTATTTCGCCAATCAGTCAAGGTTCTTCTTGAGTCCCTGAGTAAGGGTTCTAACTGTCATTGTACAGGTCCTACAGATTTCCTATCACGTTTATTCCTAGATATATTTTTTTGTTATGTGAGTGTGATCTTCTATTTCACCACATCTTCTAGCTAGTTGCTGCTGATATTAAAGAAAGCTATTGGTTTTTGTTTGTATGTTTCATAACCTAATACCTTAGCCGACTCTCCTTAGTTCTCACGGTTCTCTAGTTTTGTTCCAGACAGACAATCACATAATCACTAAATACAGATGGCGTTGTCTCTTTTCTTTCTAATAGTCACAGCTCATTTCTTCTTCTCTCATCGCATTGCCTAGAATTTTTAAACTATGTCAGATAATAGCTATGATCATGGGCATTCTGGAGTGGATCCTGATTTTAATGAGAATGCATGCACTCATGTTTCATCGTGAAGCATAATGCTGGCTGCTGGTTTCAGATAGATTTTTTTGTTGTTGTTGTTAAATTAGGGATCTCCTAGTTTACTACAAGACCACGATTTGTTGGTCCTAGTTTACTGCAAGGCTTCTGTTGTCACTTTATTTCAGTTTTAATCCGGAATGGGAGTAGGATTTCATCAAATGCTTTTAAAATTCACTGCCATAATCCTATTTTACCCCTGCTTATTTCCAATATTAAAATGTTTTTGCATTCCTGACATAAATATCACAAGCGCTAATGCTTTCTTTAAGATTTCCGGATCAACGCTGCTAAGCAAAAGTGTGTCTGTAGCCTTTTCTTGAGTGGCATGAGGAGCTGTATTTCCCTCTAATTTGGTCTTGAGGTCTCTCTCTCTCTCTCTATCTTTCTGGAGAGAGGCTATAAACTCTAGCCCTGCCCTGACAGGGCTCCAGGGGAGGTGGTCGTGGATATTCACAGAGTGCCTTTCACAGGATACTTCTTTATCCTGGTGGACCATCTAATGCCTAAGTGTCCGACCCATGACCAGGTGTCCCTCTTGCAGGAAACTTGTCTATGCTAGCAGATGCCCTTGTGGCTGCTGTCTGACTCGTGCCCAGTTTCTTCCTACCACGATAGCCGCTGTCAAGGAGAGCCCTGACCAGGAAAGAAGCTAGGTTCAGGTGTGTTGGTCAGGTGAGGCACAGTGGAAGTAACTCAAAAAAACTCATGAAATAACAGAAGCAGTGTGTATTATTTACAGGTCCCAGGGAGAGGAGGGCAGCATGCCCCCCAGGACCAACGGGAAGGAGGGAGCCATCCGGGACATGCACGCCCAACCAGCGGGTGGGAGCAAGAAAGAGCGAGGGAGGGAGCCGAGCCTTTATTGGGGTCCAGGGCATTACCCAATCTGGTTGCCCTCAGGGAGTTCTAGTCGGCAGGCCTACAGCAAGCAGGAACATGTTCCAGGGGGTCACACCGTGACTGAGAATGGTCACTTGGTCACTGCAACAGATCTGAGCAGCCCAGATGGTGTGTGGGGGTCAGTGGGGCGAGTCCAGTAGGTTGTCTCTAGCCATCCCGTAGGGAGGTGGTCCCGAGGAGGCAGCTGTACAAGGCAGATACGTGGATTGAGCACACTGAGGAGCCGGGAGGCAGCAGAGAACTGGACACTGTGTCAAGGGTGACCGAGCCCTGCTTCTGGTATGAGAAAGCCCAACCTATATTCAAAGTGGATGCTGAGGCAACATAAAATTATAAGAATTCACTGCAGGGGTTATATCTGTTTCATAAAATCAGTCAGGAAGCTTCCCATCGCTTTTCTATACCGAAACAGCTTAAACAGCATAAAAATTATTTAATCCATTATAGGTCTTGTTTGCAAAACAAAAGTCTTTAATTTTGATGTGGATCAATTGCATTCTTCTTTTTCTCTTGTGCTTTTGACCCCCGTTCTATACAGAGCTCAGGGAGAAGACTGATAACCTTGTGCGGTATATAGGCCTGTTGCGTGGTTGCCTGTGTGAGGGAAGAGCAGTTACTGTGCGGCATGCTGAGGTCACCCTCCTAAAAGCCGATGATGGCTCACTGAGACACTTACAGAATGCTTCTGCTGCTGCCTATGCCTCTGTGACCAGAAAAGATCCTGATGCTCACTGCTATGGCACCCCTGTGGCACAGCCCAGGGACCAATTCGACCATTGCCGTGGAGGAGGTCCAGGACACTGGCGATACTGATCTGAGGCTCTCTGGAAGAAGAAACGTACAAATACGAGGAGGGTATATCGCGCCTGCCCCCACCCCGGAAGTATATGCAGTATCCACAGACGAACACACACACACACACACACACACACACGCACGCACGCACGCACGCACGCACACGCGCCCTGGGAAAGTTGCCGATGGTAGCTGAGTAGTGAACGGCCTTCAGGAACATTGCTGGAGGGCAGTGGGGAGATGTGAATCATCCATCCCCCACTTCCTGAGACTTGAATGCAACCTCATGAGTGAGCTTGGAGGGGTTTTAGGCAAGACATAACAAAAACCGGGCAACGGTGGACGGTGGGAGAGAAGAGGATGGAGCACTGCAGAGGGTGAGCATGGGGGGAAGGCTTTGAAAAGACACCCACTCTCTGCCCTGTGAGCCACCGCCAATCCAAGCAGAGGTCATGAGGAGAGAAGAAAGGCTGGTCTGGGCAGGCTCTTTAGGGGGAGTGAGGGAAATGACCCCTTTCTCCAACCAGAGAATTTTGGTCCCTCTTGTGTTCTCCTTCCACACCCACCGGAAGTGTCAGGGTGGTGGTACATTGTGATGTCTAAGCCACCCCAAGATTACCACGGGCTAGGAGGATTTCCTTGCTGACCAGTCAAAGCTGAACAGTGTGGCTCTTCACTGTCCTGGGGAGAGCATATAGAGGGAGGCCAGGAGCCCTGGAGTAGGCCACTGTTGGCTCAGATACGGCAGAGGTGAGTGGGAAACCAGCCCAGGAACCCTGGGAGCCCAGCACAGACTCAGAACCACCAAGCACGAGCGCTAACCCGCCAGTCGCAAGCATCCGAGAGAGGATGAATTCTGACACCCTGTCAGCCCAACACCAAAGACGTCGAGAAGGTCACACGACACTACTCATTGATGCTCCTTTATTTCCCCACCTGCCTCACCCCCAGGACTCCCGCCTGTCCTGATCTGGCACAAACCCCCTGCTGAGACTGCACCCTTTTTCATAAAACCACCCTTCCCATGCACCCCCATCCATGGCCCCCAAAGTGATGCCCTTGTGGGCTCACCTTGTTTCCCCACGGTTGAAGAAGACCATAGCGAGGGTAACATTAGCCCTTCACGAGAGCTCCAGAAGGCCAAAAAGAACAACAAGCCCAAAAATACTGGTCTGTTCCCACAGCGTGAAGGAGAAGAAAAAGAAGATGGAAAGAAGGCAGACCCAGAACAGGAGAGCCCACACGACTCCGCCTCTCCAAGCATGGCCCTCTGCGAGGCAGAGCCCAGAGCCCTACGACCAGCTTCTGCAGCTCTGGAGGAGGCTCCCGAGTAACAGCCAACCCCATAGAGACTAAGTCTCACATCAAAAGGGTGGGTACACTGATGGTGACAGTTAATAAAATAGGCAGGGTGTGAAGAGCTCTGTCTGTAGTTTTGTAAGTTCTCCGGTGGTGGGGAGGAAGGAAGAAAGGGAAGAGGCAGCTATGTGTGGAGGGAGCGAGGGTCCTGCAGAGTCGGCGGTCGGACTGGCAGGTCGACAGGTACGCAGACCCTGGGGATAAGGACCGGGTTGCAGCTGAGCGCTGAAGACAGGTTTCCGTCTTTGACACTTTTACCCATGGGCAAGAAGGAAAAAGCCTTGGTGTCTCTAGGGGAGAGGGAGGGGAGTGTAGCTGGGAAGGGGAAAGTGGGGTGACCTCAGGGTTTCGATTGCCAGAGCCCAGACGGGGAGATAGATGTGTGATGTGGTAAGGTGGTGACGGTGTGTCATAAAAAGTCTGACTCCATTTTTTGATGCTGACAGCTTTGAAGACTCTCCCCTCCCTCTTTCCCTTCTGCCCCACATCCGGACAAGCTGATCAGGAACTCTGGCAGGAAGCCGAAACCACGCCAGCCCCCGCCCGGGTACGGGCACCCTCACCTCAGCCCCAACCCCTCACCACCACAAAACCCCAAGGCAGGCCGTCTCCTTTCCTGGCTCTTGGAAACCGTTCTCGAACCTGCGTGGGAGAGAGCCAGCCCAGCCCTGCCCAGAAAGCCTGCCTCATTATGTGAGTAATAAACCTGCCATTCCCTACTGGACATCAGACTCGATGTTCACACCACATCTGGGGCGGCAGGGCCCATCTCACTGCTGTGGGGTGACTACGATAAGCTCACAGAGCTTAATTAATGGAATACATATATAATATGCATTTGGCTATGTCACTTCACAGAAGATACCAGTGTTTCAGGAAGTAAATATGTCTTGAGTGCCTAGTATGTCTCAGACACAGTTCTAGGCACTGGGCTCACAGCGAGGAACATGATGTCAAAAACTCCTGCCATCGGGAGTGTGCGTTTTCGTGGGTAAGGGGGTGGCTGAGAGTGGGGTGTGGTGGGGACGGCTGCCATAGCTAGGGCTTGTGGAGAAATGTCTGACCGGTTAACATCTTGAGCTGAGAACTGAACAATGAGACAGAGTGAGCAGTATGAATATTGCGAGGAGGAAAATTTTAGGTAGAAGGACCAGCAAGTAGCCACGTCATGAGGTAAGAACAAGGGCAGTGTATTGAGGAAGAGCAAACAGACCAGCGTGAACAGGGCAGCGAGAGAGGGGCAGAGTAGGGCCAGGAGACTGAGACCAGAGAGATCCGCAAAGACGGGGCCGCGTGGGGCTCTGCTAAAAAGTGTGCGCTTTATTATTATAGTGAAAGTTAAAAACGGAGTGACAAAGCAAGCAAAGAACCATCGGTCCAGATTAAAACCCAGCTCTGAAACTTCCCACCTGTTGCCTTGAGAAAGCCACCTAATTTGGCTGAGCCTGCGTTTCCTCATTTGCAAAAAGCGCATCGTAAGTCAACATCACAGAACTTTTGTGAGGATTAAGTCAGGCATAGTGACTAGCAGGTAGTCACAGGTCAACAGACGGTGGCTGTGGTGGTCGTTATTTACCACTCTCGGAAACACTTTTGCCTTGAACACGCCTGGGAGTGCTGACGAGCCGAGCCGAGCTGTGCTCTGTACCGTGGCTCACTTTGGCCTGGAGCCTCAGAAGGTCATTTCACAGCGTACTGCTCCTGAAGTTAACAGCCACCACTGCAGGAAGTTGGCCTCAAAGAGACTATCAGACAGAGAGAGTAACTCTGAGCGCAGCATCAGAGGACACACTAGGGTGGCTAAGATACAGCTCGTACGGAAATTCATCCATTTGCAGGGCAAGGACATCTGCTAGAAGCCCATGCTTCTAGAAAACCTGGCAAACATGTTAGTTAACAAACGTGACGATTTAGGGGCAAACACGTTTGAGCTTCCGAATCTCTAGGGAGGACTTGGGACAATTACTTTGCTCCGTATGGCCGGGGCAAAATAACCCAAAGGGTCGCGTCTTAGTCTGTTCTGTGCCGCTATTAACAGAATGCCTGAGACCAAGTAATTCACAAGGAACGGAAATTTATTTCTCACGGTCCTGGAGGATGGGAAATCCAAGATCAAGGTGCTGGAAGGCTCGGTCTCCGGTTCCAAGATCCTGCCTCATGGTTGCATCCTCTGGAGAGGAAGAACGCTGTGCCCTCACACAGCAAAAGAACAGAAGAGAGCAGCGAAGCCACGCCCACAAGCAAGCCCTTTTTATGACACCATTCATCCATTCATGAGGGCGGAGCCCTCTTGACTTAACACTTCTCCAAAGGCCACACCTTCCAACACTGTTGCAGTGGGGATTACGTTTTCAACACATGAATTTTGGAGGACACATTCAGACCATAGCAACCAGTAATTACAAAATGATAACAACAGGCCCAGATGCTTCAGAGATAGACTACTTCTAGGTTTTATACACTGTTTCAGAGTCTAGAAAAAGGATGGAACTTCCCCAACTCACTCCACGAAGGTCTTCCTTTGTCCTGCCGGGACTGGTGAGCCCTTGCTCCCAGGAGTCACGTCTTGACTCTGCGACTTTTTTCACTATGTCCTCCCTTGTCCGTTCTCTCCAATGACCATTAAAGGGTGGATGGTGACACTTCGGTTTCAACTTTTCTCACATCCTTTCTGTTTGTCCACTCTTTTGTATTTCGTCTTAGGAAAATCCCATGGTTCGATCCCTGGGTTCGTTGAATTATATGTCAGATGCGTCCATGTTACTGTTTGCCCCGTTCAAACATTTGTTTTTCTATTTCAACTCTCACTTCTGATTTCAAAATTTTGAAATTGTTCTTTCCTGTATCAACCTATTTTTGTTTGATGGATGTGGCATCCCCTCACCCCAATTAATTATACTTTTCTTTTCACGTGAGACTATTATCCCTTTGCCCCTGATAAACCCTAAGCTGCACACTTCCCTTCCGGACATTGGTTTAAATCAGGTTTTTAAAACTTTTTCATTTTGTGGTCGGCTATAAGGGTGGAAAGGCTTTTGCGAGGGGAGCTAACTTTTTAAAAATACATTTACCCTGTAGGATAAAAGTAGAAAGAATCCACTTTATAGCTGTGACAAACCATTCAAGATCATGAAAATCGAACAGGGTTATTCAGAGAAAAGTAGATAACCTTAATGAAAACCAGGCCTCTGTACATAGCACCAATGCATCAAATCTCTGCATACCTAACTGCTTGCTCGCTAATTTAGATAACATTGTTTCCGAATCAGGCAAATACCCATACTATTTTTAAATAGTAAAGGGAAAGTGGCTTTGGGAGGGGAGGGAAGACTATTCGGAAGGAAGGTGAGACACGGAAGGCACATTTTAGTTGAGGGGAGGGAGGGAAGTACTTGTGGCGGGAGGTGAGGAGGGTTAGTGCTTTATGAGGGCAGGAGAGGGAGGTCTGTACTTGAAGGCCTCGAGGAAAGGGGCCTTTGTCAGAGGAGGTGAGTGAGGGCAGACCTTTGTGAGGGAGACGATGGAGTGATGTCCATTATGAGGGTAAGTGAGTCGGGGAAGGCATTGCTGAGGGGAAGGAGGGGTTTTGTGAAGAGGGGTAAAGGAGAGAAGGCTTTCGCAGGGTGAGAGGGTGGTAAGATCTCTGTGCGGGCAGGTGGGAGAGCTTAAAGCCTTCTGAGGGGAGTTAGTGGTGGAAGGCATTTATAAGAGAAGGGAATGCCACTGGGGGAGAGGTGAGGGAGGGAAGGCTTTTGTGGACGGAGATAAGGGTGGAAAGGCTTTTGCGAGGGGAGCTGACGGAGGTTAGTACTCTGTAAGAGGACACGAGGGAGGGAAAGCTTTTTTTTTTGACAGGGGGTGAGTGATGGAAAACATTTGTGAGATGAGGTGAGGGAGGTTAGCTTAGCACTCTGTCTGCAGAGGGGAGGTATGCTGCTTAGAATACTTTCAAAGGGGAGCTGAGGGAGGGAAGGCCTTTGTGAGGGGAGATGGGGGAGGCTGGTACTTTGCAAGGGCAGCTGAGAGAGGCAAGATCTAGTAAGGAAGGAGAGTCATGAAATGCATTAGTGAGAGCTGTAAGGAAGAAAAGGTTTTTTTGAGGGAGGTATGAGATTAGCATTTTGAAAGGGGAGGTGAGTGAGCAAAAGGTTTTTCGAGGGGAGGTGAGGCAGGGAAGGGTTTTTTGAGGGTACATTCAAGAGAGAGGCTGCTGAGAGAGGAGGTGAGAGAGGGTAGGCCTTTCCAAGGAAGGTGAGAGAGGGAGGCCTCTGTGACTGGAAGTGAGAGAGAAAAGAACTAACTGTGTGAGGGGAGTGGAGTGAGGGAAGGTCTCTCTGCCAGGAGATGAGGAATGTTAGAGCTTTGGGAGGGGCCTTTATGGGGGGCGGGGGGAGGGCAGAACTTGAGAGGGGAGGTGAGGGAGAGAAGGCCTTTTGACATTAGCAGGCGACGAAGGGAAACTAAACGTGAGAGTGAGTCCAGCAGTGGAGGCATTAGTGAGGAAAGAAACAAGCCCTGTGAAGTGAGGCGAAGGAGGCTAGTCCTCTGTGAGGGCCCATGAGGAAGAGAAGCCCTTTGATACAAGAGTTGAAGAAGTTAGTACTTTTAGAGGGAGGCGAGGGAGGTTAGACCTTTGAAGAAGTGAGGGAGGGGATGCTTTAATGAGGGTTAGTGAGGGGAGGGGAGGCATTTGTGAGGGGAGGTGGGAGAAGCTAGTACAGTCCTTCTTCAGGTGAGGTGAGGGAGCGAAGACATTTGAGAGGGTAGAGGATGGAGGAAAATCCACTGTCGGGGGAGGTGAGGGACTGAAATCTTTTGTGAAGAAGGTAAAGGAGGGAAGTCCTTCTCAATAGGAGGTAAGGGATGTGAAACCTTTGTGAGGCGATATGATGGAGGGAAGCTCTTTGTAAGGGAGGTAAGAGACATTAGTACTTCGTGTGAGGGAGGAGGCAGTGAAGGTATTTGTGAGAAAAGGGAATGCCACTATGAGGGAAGGTCTTTTTTTTTTTTTTTTTATTCCAGGGTATTGTGAGGGTACAAACACTACAGTTACACTTTATGCCTTTGCCTCACCCAAGTGCGGGTTTAAGGCATGCCCTGAGGGAAGGTCTTTTTGAGGGCAGGCGAACAAAGGAAACAAGACCCTAATTGTATACAAGGTTGAACTCATCCAAAAGGCCTTACATGAGGAGGGACAGAAGAACACCTTATAAGAATAAAAGGTGTCACCCTCAATGAATAGCTAAGACTTCTGAATGTACGTGCAAAATGAAAAGCTTTGTCATTTAAAAGCAAGAAAAAGATGACAGGAAATTCAAGAAGAAGTAGACAGAAAACATTCATAGAAGCGAATTTGTGTTTGCCGTTCTCAGCCTGGGACAGGTCAAACGGACTGATTAACCCCAGGAAAGGTGGCATTTATTGAACACGTAGGTCCAGAAGCACTCTCCCACACACCTTTCAGTATTAACACATGTGTTGCTTAAAACGATGTTTAGAAGTAGGGTCTCTTATTTTCCCATTTTACCAATTAAGAAACTGAAGCACAGAGAGGGCAAAAGTGAAGATATAGAAGAACTAAATAACATAATTGGTAAGGCATATCAAATTCATAAAATTAATTCATTAAAATTAAATTTAATTAACTAATTATTATTAAATCTATACCCTGAAAACAATGAATGCACCTTCTTTTCAACTGTCCATGTAGCATTCATAAAAAGTGGCTGTACGTCAGGCCACAGAGAAAATGTTAATAGAGTCTAAAAAGTAAAAATAAATAAAGAAATACGACAGAATTAGAAATCAATTTTTAAAAGTAAAAACCACCCCAATAATCTGGCAAATTTAACATTCTGCCTTAAGCTCTTGACCCAACACCAAATTTAAAAATTATCTATAAAATAGTGACAATGAAAGCACTGTGTATTCAGACCCACGTGGTAAGGTTTAAGGCAGTGCTCTGGGGAAATTTTGTAGCCTAAGATACTCGTGTCAATGAACCAGAAAACAAGAAAATAACGGAATTAAGGGTCCAGCTCAAAAAGCTAGAAAACAAGCCAAAAATAAACCTGAGAAAACTAGAATGAAGGAAAAAGTAGAGAGAAAAGCAGGACTCCATTAATTAGAAAGTAGTAGAATAAATCCAAGAGGAGGCTCTTCAAAACAACAAAATAGATACACCGTTAGCTAACATAATCAGTTAAAAGGGGGAGAAAGCACACATACACAAAACAAGAAAAGAAAGTGGGAGATAAGCACAGATTTCGACCTAATTATATGGATCGTGAATGACAGGAAACTGTTTGTCATAGATACATAAGCTTGGGAACCTGGAGAAAAAGTTTGGCTTTCTACGAAAACATACATTACCCAAATTCACCTTAGAAGAAAGAAGTTCTTTAAAAATTAAAAACCACTTACTATAAAAGAGACAGAGAAGGTTGCTCAAAGGCAACCTCCAGGAGAGACATCACCAAAATGGTGGAGTACAAGCAGTCTGGCTCCATTCTCTCCCACAGAAAACCAAAAACAAATATCCCGTGCCAGGACTATCACCAGCAATATCCCAGAACCCAAATCCGAGGCTGAGACGATCCCTGGGGTCACAGAGAACTGAGAAACTCTGAGCAGATGGTACGAGAAACAGACTTCTCTAGCCGTGATGCCCCTCCCCCAACCTGCCAGGCACTGCACACAGAAAACTCCCCTTGGACTCTGCACTGGGAAAAAGTGAGATTGAGGTGGACAGCCAACTTCCCCACCGCCTTGGTTTCCCTTGTAGGAAACCTCTTCCTGCCTCAACCAACCAACGGGAAGGATCACAAGTGCCTGTAGAATGAAGAAAACCCTGAGGTCAGCTAGAGACAAAGAGCGGGGGACAGAGCTAGAATCCCCGGACTGCAAAACCCTGCTCTTTATCTCGGCCAAAGGAGATGCCAAGTCAGAGTGGGTGCTTAGCAACACCACACTGTAGGAGGCATGCTCCATGGGCCTTCTGGGCATGAACCCCTAGCCAGCTTTCCCACTCAGCCAGGGCGTACCTTTTGGGATCCCCCCCCCCACCACCGGGACCAGGCAGGGCTCCAAACATTTGCTAGAGCCAAGGCAAGCCTGGGCTTAAGGTGCCATCTGGTGCCAAAAAGGAGACAGCGATCTAGGATTAAGACAATTCACAGGCAAAGACCCTGTAAGAGAACATAGCCTAGAAAGGTCAAAACAAGCCAGACAGCAAAGACTGGAACAAATAACTAATCTTACGAGGCAAAGCCGTAGACGTGCACCCTCAAGAAACAACAGCAAACAGAGAACCATGACCTCCCCAAATGGACAAAGCAAGGACGCAGTGACCGACCCTAATGAGATGGCAACGTGTGAGCTCTCACATCAAGAATTCAAAATAGCAGTTCTAGGGTAACTCAGCAAACTCCAAGATAACACAGAAAATCAGCTCGGAAATTTATCAGAGAAATTTAACGAAGAAAATCGAAATAATTTTTAAAAATCAAACAGAAATCCCAGAACTGAGAAGCACATTTCCTGAATTGAAAAAATGCATTAGAGGCTCTCAACAGTAGAAGAGATAAAGCGGAAGAATGAGTCATTCAGCTCGAATGCACAGTCAGAGGAAGGGATAAATAGGAACAAAGAATGCCTGCAAGATATAGAGAATAACCTCAAAAGAGCAAATCTGGGAATCATTAGCATCCCAGAGGGAACTGGGAGAGAGCAAGGGGTAGAAAGCTTACTCAAAGAAATAACAATAGGAGACTTTCCAAACCTGGAAAAAAGTGTAAATATCCATGTACAGAAAGGTCAGAGATCACCAAACAGATTCCACCCACATAAGATTACCCCGAGGCACATAATAAACTCTCAAAGGTCAAGGACATTGAGAGCATCCTAAAAGCAGCAAGAGTAAAGAAGCAGATAACATGCAAAGGAGCTCCGATTCCTCTGGCAACAGACTTCTCGGCGGAAACCGTTCCGGCCAGGAGGGAATGGGATGACATGTTCAAAATGCTGAAGAAAAAAAAAATTGTGAACCACGACTGTGGTACCCAGCAAAGCTTTTCTTTAAACAGGAAGAAAAAATAAATGTTTCCCAGACAAACGAAAGGTGAAGGAATTCATCACCACTAGCCCTGTCGTACAAGAAATGCTAAGGGGAGTTCTTCGATCTGAAAGAAAAGGGCACTAACATGCAAAAAAGAAGACATTTGAAGATACAAAACTCACTGGTAGAAGTGAGTACAGAAAAATTCAGAATACCCTAGTACTGTAATTGTGGTGTGTAATCCACTTCATATCTCCAGTAAGAAGATGAAGAGAGACAAAGCTATCAAAAATAATAACTACAGCAGCCTCTTAAGAGATAGGCAATATAAAAAGATGTAAATTGAGACAACGGCAAGTCAAAATGTGGGGAAGATGCAGTTAAACTGCAGAGGTTTTTAGGTTTCCCTTGTTTGTTTCTTCTCTTTGTGATCAAAGTGAAGTTGTCATTTGTTTAAAATAACTTGTTACATCTATGACATGTTTTTTGTAAGCCCCATGGTAGGCACAAAGCAAAAACCTATAATAGATACACTTAGAAAGAACGCAATAAATTGAAACATACTACCAGAGAAAATTACTCAACCACAAAGGAACACGGGAAGAAAGGAAGAGAGGAGTTACAAAACAACCAGAAAACACGCAACAAAATGGCAGGAGTAAGTCCTTACCTATCGATGATAACATTGAATGTAAACAGACTAAATTCTCCAATTGAAAGACATAGAATGGCTGAATGGATTAAAAAAGCAAGACCCAACTATATGCAGCCTACAAAAGCCTCACTTCACCTATAAAGACACACATAGACTGAAAGTAAAAGGATAGAAAAAGATACTCCACACAAATGGAAACCAAACAAGAGCAGGAGTAGCTATACTTACATCTGATAAAATAGACTTCGAGTCAATGACTGTGAAAGGAGAAAAAGAAGGTCCCTGCATAATGACAAAGGGGTCAGTTCAGCAGGAGGCTAAAACAATTGTAGATATGTATGCACCCAACACCGGTGCATCCAAATGTACAAAGCAAATATTGGTAGATCTGAAGGAAAGAGATAGACTGCAGTACTATAATAGTAGCGGAATTTAACACTCTACTGTCAATAATGGACAGACCATCCAGACAGAAAAGAAATATTGGAGTTAAACTACATTCTAGAACAAATAGACCTGAATGACATTCACGGTACATTTCATCCAACTGCTACAGAATACACATTCTTCTCACCTCCAGGATAGAACATATGTGAGGCCACAAAACAAGTCTCAACAAACTCAAAAGAGACAAAATTACATGAAGTATCTTTTTGGACCACAATGGAATAAAACTGGAAATCAATAATAAGAGGAACTTTGGAAACTACAGAAACACATGGAAATTAAACGGCATGCTCCTAAATGATCAATGCGCTAATGAAGAAATTAAGAAGGAAATGTAAAGATTCCTTGCAACAAATGGAAGTGGAAATGCAACATCCCAAAACTCTACGGGAGGCAACAAAGGCAGTACTAAGAGGGGAAGTTTATAGCAATAAACGCATACATCAGAAAAGCAGAAAGACTGCACATAAACAACTTAACAATGCATGTCCAGGAACTGGAAAAGCAGGCACAAACCAAACCCAAATTTAATAGAGGAAAATAAGTAATAAAGATCAGAGCAGAAATAAACGAAATTGAGACTCAGAAAACAATATAAAAGATCAACGAAATGAAAAGTTGGTGTTTTGAAAAGATAAACAAAATCAAGAAGCCTCAAGATAGACTAACTAGGAAGAGAGAGAGAGAGAGAGAGAGAGAGAGAGAGAGAGAGAGAGAGAGAGAGAGAGAGAGAAGACCCAAGTAAATAGAATCAGAAACAAAAAAGGAGACATAACAACACACACCACAGAAATACAAAGGATTATTAGAGACTAATACGAATGACTATTAATATATGCCAACAGGTTGGACAACCTGGAAGAAATGGATAAATTCCTGGACACATACAACCTGCCAAGATTGAACCACGGGGAAATGTAAAGCCTCAATAAAGTAATCGCGAGCAATGAGATTGGAGCCATAATAAAAAAATCTCCCATCGAAGAAAAGCCCAGGACCCGATGGCTTCACTGTTGAATTCTACCAAACACTTAAAAGAGAACTAATAACATTTATTCTCAAAGTCTTCCAAAAAACCCGAAAAGGGGGGAATATTTCCAAACTCATATCACAAAACCAACATTACTCTGGTACCAAAACCAGACAAGGGCACAACGACAAAAGCAAAGTACAGGCCAAGATCCCTGATGAACATAGATGCAAAAATCTTCAGCAAAATACTTGCAAGCCAAATACAACAGCACATTGAAAGGATCATTCACCACGATCAAGTGGAATTCACCCCAGGGATGCAAGAATGGTTCAACATACACAAATCAATAAATGTGAAACATCACATTAACAGGATCAAGGACCAAAACCATATGATCATTTCAATAGATGCTGGAAAAGCAGTCAATAAAATTCAACATCCCTTTACGTTAAAAACTCTCAACAAACTGGGTATAGAGGGGACGTACCTCAGAACAATAAAGACCATATATGACAAACCCACGGCCAACATCATACCGAACGGGAAAAAATTGAAAGCCTTTCCTCTAAGATCTGCTACAATACCACTCCTATTCCACATGGTACTGGACGTCCTAGCCAGAGCAATGAGGCAAGAGAAAGAAATAAAAGGCATCCAAATTGGAAAGGAAGAAATCAAATCATCCTTGTTCACAGATGATATGATCTTATATTTAGAAAACCCTAAAACTCCACTGAAAAAACTCTTAGAACTGATAAATGAATTCAGCAAAGTTGCAGGGTACAAAATCAACATACAAAAATCAGTAACATTTATATATGCCAACAGTGAACAAACTGAAAAAGAAATCAAGAAAGCAATCCCAATTGCCCTAGCTATAAAAAATAAAATACTTAGGAATAAATTTGACCAAAGAACTGAAAGAGCTCTACACGGAAAAGTATAAAGCACCAATGAAAGAAATTGAAGGGGACACAAAATGTTGTGAAAATATTCCACGCTCACAGATCGGAAGAATTAATATTGTTAAAATGTCAACACTACTCAAAACGATCTGCAGATTCAATGCAATCCCCACCAAAATACCAATGACATTATTCACAGAAATAGAAAAAAAGATCCTAAAATTTGTATGGAACCACAAAAGACCTGGAACAGCCAAAGCCATCCTGAGCAAAGAAAACAAAGCGGGAGGCAGCACACTACCTGACTTCAAAATATACTACAAAGCCATAGTAACCTAAACAGCATGGTTTTTACTGGCATAAAAAAAACAGACACATAGACCAATGGAACAGAATAAAGAACCCAGAAATAAATCCACACTCTAACAGTCAACTCATTTTCAACAAAGGCACTAAGAACATACATGGGGGAAACAACAGTCTCTTCAATAAATGCTGCTGGGAAAACTGGATAACCATATGCAGATGAACGAAGCTAGACCTCTGTCTCTCATCAAATAGTAAGACAAATCAACTCAAAGTGGATTAAACACTTACACATAAGGCCTGAAACTATGCAACTACTTGAAAAAAACACTGGGGAACTGCTATGAGACATTGGTCTGGGCAAAGATTTTTTTTGGCAAGACCTCACAAGCACAGGCAACAAAAGCAAAAATAGACAAACGGGATTACATCAAGCTAAAAAGCTTCTTCACAGCAAAGGAAACCATCGACAACGTGAAGAGACAACCTACAGAATGGGAGAAAATATTTGCAGAGTATCCGTCTGTCAAGGGATTAATAGCCGCAATATGTAAGGAGCTCAGACAACTCAATAGCGAAGGAGGGGAAAAAATTCCCAAATAGCCGGACGCGGTGGCTCACTCCTGTAATCCTAGCACTCTGGGAGGCCGAGGCGGGCGGATCATTCTGAGCTCAGGAGTTCGAGACCAGCCTGAGCAAGAGCGAGACCCTGTCTCTACCAAAAATAGAAAGAAATTAATTGGACAGCTAAACATATATATAGAAAAAATTGGCCGGGCATGGTGGCGCATGCCTGTAGTCCCAGCTACTTGGGAGGCTGAGGCAGTAGGATTGCTTAAGCCCAGGAGTTTGAGGTTGCTGTGAGCTAGGCTGACGCCACGGCACTCGCCCCAGGCAAGAGAGTGAGACTCTGTCTCAAAAAAAAAAAAAAAAAAAATCCCAAATAATTTGATTTTAAAATGGGCAAAAGATCTGAATAGATATTTCTCAAAAAAGACATACACATGGCCAACAGGTATATGGGGGAAAAAGTGCTCGGCATCGCTAATCATCAGGAAAATGCAAATCAAAAAAAACCACAACAAGATACCACCTCACCATAGTTAAAATGGCTTGGATCAAAGGGACAAAAGATGACTGATGCTGACAAGGATGCGGAGAAAGGGGAATGCTCGTGCCCTGTTGGTGGGAATGTAAACTAGTACAGCCACTGTGGAGAACACTATGGAGTTTCCTCCAAAAACTAAAAATAAAACTACCGTACGATCCAGCAATCCCACTGCTGGGTATATGTCGAAAAGGAAGGAAATCGGTGTACCGAAGAGATATCTGCACTCCTACGTTTACTGCAGCGCTAGTCACAATAGCCAAGATTTGGGATCTACCTATGTGTCCATCGACGGATGAACGGATAAAGGAAACGTGGTACATATACACAATGGAATATTATTCAGTCATAAAAAGAATGAAATCCTGTCATTTGCAGCAACATGGATGGAACTGGAGGTCATTATTTTAAGTGAAATAAGCCAGGCACAGAAAGAGAAATACCACATTCAACCAAGCCTTTAAGGTGCAGATAACTCCAATGCTACATAAAGTATTCTAAGGCCTAAAAAAGTAAAATTTGCAAGTTTTGATTATGAAAGATTGATGCCAAAAAAGGACAAAACTACACAACTACAGATGAACTTCACCTAAGAATATCTCTACAAAAATGCTAAATCAAATACAGCCAAATGGAATTTAGTAGCTCATTTAAAAATTAAAACAACACGGCCAGGTGGGATTTATTTGAGAAACAGAAAGATGATTCAATATCAGAAAATCTATGAATATATGTTACCATTTTCATAGGCCAAAAATGAAAAATCACATCATTGTTTCTACAGACATTGAAGAGGTATTGAACAAAATTTAATACCCTTTCTTGCTTTACCAAAAAAAAAAAAAAAAACTGTCAATAAAATCAGCTTGGTGGATACTTCCTTAACATGATATATCTGTATCCATTGAAAATCTAGCACCAAGTTTAGTGAGAAAGACACTAGAAGCATCTCCGTAAAGGCGTGGAACAAATCACAGATATTCTCTTGCACCACTATGGTTTAATACTTCTGAAGGTAAACAACAAAACCTGACGAGAAAGAGATGTAAGTCTAAGACTCTAAAGGAGAAGGTCAATGTATCACTAGCTGATGGTGCCGGTACTGCACACCTGGAAAACACAAGAGAACCCAACTGAGAAAACATTACAGATGATGAGGGAATCTAGTAAGGTGGCTCAGTCCATAACTGATACATAAAAATCAGGAGGCTTCATCACTAAAAACAATAACTAGTGAGGGTCAACAAAACACCATTCACAGTAACAATAAAAATTATGAAATATCCAGGAATAACTTAAGAAGAAAATGTGCGAGAGCAAAACTATAGGTACTCATTAAGGGAGACAAAAAGAAGAGGAGCAAATTAATTTTAGAACACATTTCGTATTTCCACATGTAATCGATATAAAAAATATTGATGAAATATTTTGCATTCTTAATTTATACTAAGTTTCTGAGCTCTGGTGTGTATTTTACACTTACACCTACAGCTCAGTTAGGACATTTCATGCACTCAATAGCTACAAGTGGCTCGTGGTACCATTTTGGACAGTGCGGATGTACAGGGTGGGAAGAGAGGAACAACCATGCTCACAAAATGCTGATGGGCAAGTACATTTGTATACCTCTGAGAAGAGGAATTTTGCATGATCTATCAAAATTTAAACGTATATATCATTCGACCCCAGATATCCCTTCTAGAAATTTATTTCAGAGAGCTGGCTGCTTGGCATTCTGTAATCGTAAATTTCTTCATTGGTTTGGCAACTTGCATGCAGAAAGGCTGCATCGATTGCACTTCGCCTCACAATATAAGAGTACCCACTTTATCACATTTCTGTTTTCACCAATGAAAACGGTAACTTGATTGTTTCAATCTACATTTCTTTGGTTATTAATGAAGCTGACTTTTTTCCATATTTTTATCATTCATTTTGTTTCTTCCCCTGTGAACTGTCTTTTCTTTTCTTTTTTTTTATTGTTTGTTATTATAGGGGTACAGATGTTTAGGTTACGTATGTTGCCCTTGCCCCCCCTTCCCCCCAAGTCCCAGTCCCAAGTGTGTCCATCTCTCGGAGGGTGTGCATTGCACCCTTTGTGTATGCATATATCCATCCCCTCCTCCCCCTCGCCCCTCCCCCTCCCTCCCTACCTGACATCCAATAGATGCCATTCTTATATGTACACTTATGTGTTGTTCAGTTACTACCAATTTGATGGTGAGTACATGTGGTGCTTGTTTTTCCATTCTTGGGATACTTCGCTTAGTAGAATGCGTTCCAACCCTATCCAGGAGTATACAAGAGGTGCTATATCACCATTGTTTCTTAAAGC
>RJWJ010012625.1:0-41683 GCA_004363605.1 Indri indri | reverse complement strand
GTAGGTATTTTAAAAACTTGACAATTTAGTCTTTATAATAATGTATGCTATTTTCATATCCATTTTATAAGTAGAGAAAGTGAGGGTTAGAGAAGTTGGATACTTTGCTTGAGGTCACATAGTTCATGAGTGACTGGGTTGAGATTCAAATCCAACTCTTTCTGACTTTGTAGTCCGTTCTTCTCCCAGTAACACACACTGTTTTCTTTGAATTCTATTGCAATGACCTTCCTCATTTCCCCCGTGGATGATGGCAACAGCCTTCTAGTTTGTTTTCCCTCACTCACGTCTCTTCCTACTTCAATACACCCTCTGCAACATATCTCTGCTGCCAGGTTACGTTCCCTTAAACACATCCCAAAGACGTAGGCCCCCCAAAAGCTTTTCATTGAATCTGGCAGGAGAGGGCGCTGTGAGTTTCCATTGGCTTCACAGAACTTCACCTGTGGGAAAAATTCTTCTGCTTCCTTTACAATTTTCAAAGAGAAAAAAGGAAAGTTATAAATTATCGGATGAGGACAAGACAGTTAAAATCTTCAAGAGTACTTGAATGAGCCCTCAAGTCAGGTGAAATCTGGAGAGAAACAGGAGGCAGAGAAGGGACGAGCCAGTGACCTAGATGTTGCCTCCTTTCTCCTCTGTTCCTTCCTAAACACTAAGGGGAGGTGGGTCCCTCTGCATTGCGCAGGAGACCAGGTCTGGAAAGTACCAACAGTCCATGATGGAAACTGGAAAAGGAAACCAATGTTTTGATTAAGCGAATATTTGAAATTATTTCATTCCAAAGAAAAATATCCCAATTAAAGTGCCAAGCATTCAATATTCACAAATAGAAAACAGATGCAACATGTGTTCAGTTTGAAACTGACTTGGGAATAACTCTCTGGAAACTGAGTGAGGACATATTAAACAATATAATTCATAACAGAGCTCTGGAGAAGTTTCTTAGAGGAGACAAAGGGGTACTATACACACATTTAGTTATCGCTAGAGTATGTGCATGAACCAAATGTAGTCAATATATATCTGCTGGTTAGCTCTGCAATTTCTACATGCTTTTTAAATGACTGAATTACTGACTACCTAAGACACGAAAATCTTTTTTTTTAGAAATACGTATATATATACATATTTTAGAAATATATATATATATATATATATACACACACATACTGGTAATGTTTTTAGAACCAAATTATAAAAAATAATTAACCAGTGACAAATACTTTTTCTACTTCCCCAGTTTGACTCTTTTCTGAAAAAATTTTTCTCCTTCCTGATTTGGAAAATGAATTTGGAGCCAAGATTTACTCTCTCTTAGAAAGGAATCTTCAACAAAATTTTCTCATCCTTTGATCCTCTGAGAAAAATGAGGCTTATCGCTCTTCAGAAAACAAAATTTTCTGATAATTTCTTGCATTCCCGTTACATTAAAGTAAAAGTGGGTTTGGAGTGCAAAAATAGGATGGTTGTTTTAAAATAAATTGGTATCAGAATAGCTAAATTTTAGCCAATCTTCCATCCAAGTGGATTGAAAAGTTTTAACAGGTCCATAAAATGCTTCCACATGTTTCTAACCAGAAAGCTAATAGTGGATACTAAATTGTGACATTTTACAGTTACTATTGTCATCAGTAATTTGTATATTATTGTTGCTTTTGTTGTTTCAGCAAATGAGATTTCTCACATTTTGAATATGTTGTTTTAGCAACAGTTCTCACATTCAAAATACAGTCACGTAGAATCAATTCAACAAACATATATGTATAGAGAGAGAGAGAGAGAGACAGAGTGCTTGCTATGTAAAAAACCCGCTACACTGTGTTGTTATGAACTTTTCATTTGAATTAAACTTTTATACTGGTTAATTTATATGTTAATTTTATTGACTGATTTTTTTAAGGAAATTTTCAATGTGATTTTCTTTATCCTGCTTCCTCACTATACTACTGTACAATCGACCTTTGTACAGTTGTGCCTCTGTAGTTCCAATTAATAGACTGGATTTAATATGTATATTACGTATCTAGTAAAATTAAAAATTATGAATCCTAAAAATATGGTATAAGCTTATAAATGTTAAATAAAATTGACAATATACAGATATTGTATGTAGTCTAAGACTGCTGCAATGTAAACACCTAAGTAAATATCTAAGGTGTTAGAATGGATTACATCATCGGTCCCAATCCCCCTGATCCACTC
Source organism: Indri indri (assembly GCA_004363605.1). Taxonomy (NCBI): domain Eukaryota; kingdom Metazoa; phylum Chordata; class Mammalia; order Primates; family Indriidae; genus Indri; species Indri indri. Next base: position 39,478 of record RJWJ010012625.1, on the reverse strand, counting down.
TCCTTTTCTCATATCCATACTTTAACTTTTTTCTTTTTATTAATTTATTTTTCCCCATTTTTTTTTCTTTTTTTGAGTCAGAGTCTTGCCATGGCATCAACATAGCTCACAGCAACCTCAAACTCCTGGGCTCAAGTGATCCTCCTGCCCCAGCCTCTCAAGTAGCTAGCTGGGACTACAGGTGCTCGCCACCACGCCCGGCTAATTTTTTTCTATTTTTAGTAGGACAGGGTCTCACTATTGCTCAGGCTGGTCTCGAACTATGGTAATGTGTTTGTTCTTGATGTAAAGTTCAGTGAATTGAAATAAGGACGATGATAACAGCAGAGCTGATGTTTTCATTTCTTAAACATTAATTTAATCAATATCTATTGAGTTACCTACAAAGCGTATGACACTGTGCTACCCATGACAGAAATGAAACAGACACACGTGGCCTCAAACATCGTCGTGCCTAGCAGGAGGAGCAGGCAGGGATGCTCTTGGGTGACCCTAAGGACTCTCCACCTTAAATCCGCAAGCGTATGAGATGATGGAAGAAGCTGAATGTAAGTGTTCGAAAGACATGTGTTTGCTTTTCAAGCTTTTCTAATTTTATTGTGGATAAACTGTACCTTTTCTGAAGAGCACTGATTTTCTCCCTGGTTTTTCTTTCTGAACAAGAGGAAGAAAAAAATCCTTATTTTCCTAACTACAGGATACATTTAACAATCCTGCATATCTTTCCAAGGAAGAACCTCCTAGGCAAGTATTTTCGAGAAGTATTTGAGGTACTTATGTTCTCCCTTCGGCTTTGGCCAGCCATCTGTTAGTTGCGGGTCTGGTTTCTTTCCTGCCTTCTGCCATCCCATCTCCGTTGGCTTAGCCACAACAGAAGTCAGTGCTGATCACACGAGGACAACTTCTACCTTTAAAGTCTGACCACACCGAGGCTGGTGGCATAGCTGCTGCCATTTGTCCTATAGTTTGGGGACCCCACCTTTGTTGCAACCTTGTGACCTCTGGAGAATGTGGTGGTGACGTTCTTGTGCAATTTCTCCTCCGGAGCGCAAGGCCACTCATTGTGTCAAGTAATAAACTAAACAGAGGTATTTTTCTGTGCAAAATTGGAAACCACATGGGAGGAAACAATATTTTTATCTGAGCACACTGTTTGAATTCAGATCAGTGTGATCCAGAAACTATACAAACTCCCTGCCAACCTGCTTTCTCCACTTCCATCAGTAAATTTAGAAAGCAGAGATTAGTGCAGCTATATCGAGTCTTTACTTCATTTCATGCTTTTAGTGATGCTATGTGTTTTGAATATTAGGTTTCTAGGAAACCAATACTCATGCTGACAGATAATGTGAATGACAAGTGTACACAGTCAACAGTCCCAGATGCAGAAGAATGAGGCTGGGGACCAACAGGGACACATATTGTCAATCAAGATGACAAAGGTCTGGGCCAAGGAGGAGGATCAGATTCTATACTGAAAGATTTGTTAACAGACTAAATATAGGAAGTGGAAGATAAGGTTACAGTCATAATGGCAATACTAGCAACAACAATAATAATCACAGCAACAACTGGAGATTATTGAAAGCTTCCTATTGCCTGGAATCATGTTAAGTACATTACCTAGATTACCTTGATTCTTCTCTGCAACATTGCAGAGGCAAATACTATTATTTCCAGTTTTTGGAAGATTGAAGCACAAAGTTATTAAGTGACTTAAGTTATTACGTGACAAAGCTGGGATTTTTACCAGAGCCTGGGATCTTAATTACTGTACTGTAGTACTTATGGGCATTTTCTTTCACTATTCTTTTCCATACTGTCAAGCTATTATTACTTTTATAATAAAATGATGACTATAAATACTTATTTAAGGGGGAAAAATTGCTCACGGCTTCTTACTTGAAGACGATCGCCATTGTAGGGAGCTAAGAGCCAGGCCTGCCAATGCAGTTTATCATACCCGTTACAGTTATTGCCGTATGTCCACATTTGGATCTCTCTAAACTCATGAGAGACAGGATTTCTAAGGAGTTGCTTTGGGACTTCTGCACAGAGCTTCCTGTTGAGAAAATGCATTACGCAGTGCAGTGTACCCTCTACAGGGTAGGCCCTGGGCTGTCCTGTGTGGTGCGTGTGCCACAGGTTTGAAGAGATCCAGCTTCACTGGTCATACCTTCTATATAAATAACACACCCACCCTTTTCCTAGGCCGACACCTAAGGCCCCCTTTGCTCCCTGTCTCATCTCCGCCTGGGTCATTCTAGGGGTGTCACTGGTACTGGCTGTGGCATCGTCAACCTCTGTATCCACCCTCCTGGAGAACAGTGTCACCTTCAGTCCACAGGTGATACATGCAGTGAAGCGGGAAGCCAAGGACCCGGAGGCAGAGGACAAAAGACATATGGCTGCTCTTACCTGCTTTGTCGGGTCAGCAGGAAGAGTCTTCTTGGGAGCACAGCGAGATATCCAACCAGGCGTAGGCAAGGGTGCGGTTTCAGTTGCAGCCCTAATGAAACTTCAGAGTGAGGAACAACTTCACATTTCCTGTGAATGCCATCTCCACACCCGTCAGTATCCACATTGCCTCTTCCAAGCCAAGAATCTAACAGAGCATTTGGTGAAAGCCTTGCATGGCCCAGTAATTAAATTCACCTCAGCCTCCTCATTAAGGCCAGTGAGGTCTGTCCTACCTGGTTTTTGTGGACTGCAGAGTCGTCTTGCAAAATGCATTGTAACTTGTCCTTCTGCAAATCTGGGCAGCAATCAGCTACAAGTAGAAACTCTGAGTTAATAACCTCATGCTTTCAACAGCAACTTACTCTTCACCTGCTGAGGGCCAAGAGCACCCAGGCAGATGGGCTTGACTGACAGACGCTAGACCTACTACGCAATGCATCCAATGAACATGTGAATTCTAAAGCCACAGCCACTCGCCTATGGCTTGGATCTGGGCACATATGTAGAGCCGCCTGTGGGGCTTTGGAATTTTAAAATCCCCTAAGAGAAATTTTCTACTCTAAAAAACAGTTAGTACTTTGAATATAGTACATAATACATTCACATAGTTCAAAAATAAAAAATATAGAAACACATAAACTTTCCTACCCCAGGTTCCGACTCTTTCTTACTACCATGACTAACCACATTTTTCAGTTCCTTACGTTGTTCCTCACACACCTGCAAGTAGGTAGTCTTATCCCCATTTTGCTGTTGAGTAAATGAAGACACTGGGAGGTTAAGTAACGTGACTGGATTTACACAACTAGCCAGGGAGTTTTAATGAATAGAAAAGTCAGTACTAATACACACATGATCTTGAAGGACAAATAAGGTAGAATCCATTCTTCGTTCGCTTAGTCATTCAACAAAAGGTGGCATCATAATGTTGTGATTGAGAGCATGGACTTCAAAGTCAAACAGACCCAGGTTTGGATTCTGGCCCTATCCCTGGCTAGTTGTAGCACTAATTGCAGCGATTACCACATAATTAGCCTCCAGTATTATTACTAATTATTTACAGGTGCCTATTATGTGCTACACACTTCAGAGGTGTAAGTCACAATCTTTGCCTTTAAGCAGCTTGCAAAATGATAATTTTGATGTACTTCGTCAAAATTTTTAAAAAATGTTCTTAGAAAAGAAAATGAAAAGGCAAGCCACAGAGTGGGAGAAAATAATTGCAAAACACATCTGACAAAGGACTTGTAAACAGAATTTATAACAAACTCTTATAACTCACTAAGACAAACAATCCAATAAAAAAAGGGCAAAACACTTAAACAGGTATTTCACCAAAGAAGACATGTAGATGGTCAATAAACACCATGAAGAGAAGCGTAATGCAATTAGTCAATACGGAAATGCAAATTAAGACCACAATGATATACCACTACACACCCCCTAGTACAGCTCAAATTACAAAGACTGACAATACCAAATGTTAGTGAGGATGTAGAGCAACTGGAACGTTCATATGTTGCTGGCGAAAAACAGTCTGGTATTTTCGTATGACCCAGTAATCCCACTGCCAGGTATTTACCAAGGAAAAGTGAAAACATAAGCTTATACAAAGATTCATATGCAAATGTTCAGAGCAGCATTGTTCATAAGAAGCAAAATGACAGCAACGCGAATGGTTTTTACTGGTAAATCAATACACTGTGATATATCTTTTAAAAAGGAACAAACAACTGATACATATAACAACTTGTGCCATATTTTGGGGTGAAATTTCCTGGACTCCTTCACTATTCATTTTAGGTCTTAGCTGACTGAAAGATGCAATTCCAGGTCAGGCGCGGTGGCTCACGCCTGTAATCCTAGCACTCTGGGAGGCTGAGGTGGGAGGATCGCTTGAGCTCAGGAGTTCGAGACCAGCCTGAGCAAGGACGAGACCCTGTCTATTAAAAACAGAAAAATTAGCTGGGTCGTGGTGGGCACTGGTAGTCCCAGCTGCTCAGGAGGCTGAAGCAGGAGAATCCCTTGAGCCCAGCAGTTTGAGGTTGCTGTGAGTTGTGATGATGCCTTTGCACCCTAGTGGGGGCAACAGAGTGAGACTTCTAAAAAAATAAATAAATAAATAAATAAAAGATGCAATTCCGCTAAGTAATAATGCCAGAATAGGCAGCTGGGCTGGCTTTTAATTAAGATCAGGAGCTATTGTTGGACAGCCTTCATCTGACTGGCAAAGCTACTACTTTGCCCACTCCTAAAGCTAGCTGTATTATTTTCATAACTGGCCACAGAACCACTTCTGCTATTCACACTTTTGTTAAAACAAATGACTGACCATTTTAAGTTTCACAGGTGGAGGCATTTTCAGAGCTGGGTCATAATTGCTTAAACTGGCTTCAATTACTGATGGTAACCTTGATCAGGGCTGCCATTTTCTCCTAATAAATAAGCAGAGATGAGCACAAGGCAGTGATGTGGTCACTGAGGTCCTGCTGTTGTCTTGGAGGCAGTGTACTTAATTAATGTGTCTGAGTGTCAGCTAGGTCATCTGGAAAATGGGGATATTAATTATTCATCCTTAAAGGGGATGCTTATACACTGTTGATGGGAATATAAATTAGTTCGAACTCTATGGAAAACAATATGGAGATTTCTCAAAGAACTACAAGTGATTTACTATTCTATTCAGCAATCCCACTACTGGGTATCTACCCACAGGAAAAGAAGTCATTATATCGAAAAGACACCTGTACTTATATGTTTAGTGCAGCACAACTCACAACTGCAAAGATATAAAATCAATCTAAGTGCTCATCAATCAATGAGTGGATAAAGAAAATGTGATATATATACACCATGGAGTACTACTCAGCCACAAAAAAGAAATAATGTCTTTTGCAGCAACTTGAATAGAACTAGAGGTCATTATCCTAAGTGAAGCAACTCAGGAACGGAAACTCAAACACTGCATGTTCTCACTTATAAGTGGGAGCTAAGCTATGGGTACACGTGCTCATGCAGACTGTCATAATCAATGTTGGTGACTCAGAATGGGGGAGGGATGAAAACTTACCTACTGAGAACAATGTACACTATTCAGGTGGATGGGTACACTAAAAGCCCAGACTTCACAATACATATATGTAATAAAACTCTGCTTATATCCCTAAATCTATTGAAATTTTAAAAAATTAAAAAATAGATAACTGAAGAGTTATGATGTCAACAAGTAAAAATAAACAAGATCTTATTCTCAAGAGAAAAAAATTGCTCACCTGTCTCCCTGAGTCCTAGCCAACCTGTCCCATTGCTCTCTTGTGACTCTGGGACTTTGCACATTCTGACCCTCTGCATGGCCAACTCCTTCCAGATCCCAGTTAGGATCCTCCCCTTTGAGCAGGCAAGCAGGTGACCACTGCCTGACACCTCTTTCTCTGCGGCTGGGGCGAAGCGTGGCTCCTGGGTGTTCTCCCAGCGCTTGGGCTTCCCCTGCCCGGTGAGCTACACTAGTCATTTACTCATTAGCTTTCCACACGGCTCTAAGCACCCTAAAGGCAGAGATGATGTCTCTGCTTCATTTCTGTGCCTTATTATGCCCTGCAGGAGTTTAAAAATTTTTGTTGACGAGAAGAGGAATGGAATGATATCTCTCTAGGGCTTCAAACCAGACAGAAGATGCAAAGTATAAAGCAGAACACCTGACACGTAGTAGGTGCTCAGCGTTGGTCTTTCTTTTCACTCCCCAGCCCCCTCCACTGTGCTCCTGCCAGTGGCCTTTGCCCACCTATCCCTTAATATGAGAGGTGGCTTCAGGGGAATCTGCACAGGGTGACCCCTTCCTGTAAGAAATGGTGGGATTTGGCTGGGAAATATACACCTTTGGAATAGTTTCCATTTGAACTAGTTTCAAGGGAATATAATCAAATGAGGACTTTTTATAGTGATAAACAATGACCTCACTTCCTTGGAACATTTATAGCAAATTAGCTTATACATTAATTAGGTGATAATTGCATTCTGGTGTAATCTGAAACTCAATAAACACATTATTGAAAACTGATAATTACAAATTTTTACAATAGTGGATATTGAGATTTATTGTGACTATCATGGAGCCTATTCACTAACAAACAAGGAAAAATTTTAAAATCCAAATTCAATTCTAGGGGAAATTACACTTTACTCATTAATATTATTTAAATTTAAATGTAGGCAGATTTGATAAAGCAGTAAAAATGAGTTTGACCACTAGAGGGAGCTCATACTTTAAAAAATGTTTGAAGCACCCACAGTCTCAATGACGACTGCTGCGGGTTTTTAAAATCTGTAGTGATGCTGTGAATTGTTTTTTGGAGGTTTCTTACACTATTAATGTGCCAGAGGGATGGGTAAGTGACAGAAATTGTAAATCAACGTGAATATATTAGAACTGGTTATAAATGTTCAAAAGAGTCATCTCTGATCATACACAAAGTTATGGATTTAATTTATTCTTTTCTCCCAGAATATAAAGTATTTTTTAAAGGTCTTTCTTTGAAAAGCCACATTTCCCCCAAAAGAAAAATCTGTAGAATTATTCGTTTTCACTTATTCAAGGAATGGAAAAATTGGGATCATAATTTTATCATTACTTATATTTTAGAGTCATATCAACTTCTGGAAAGTCTCTTCAATCCACTCCTTTAACCCCATTCCCACTACTAGGCCTGGTTCAAGGGTTCATTGCTTCTCCCCTGGACTGTCATGACAGTTCTTCACTGGTTTCTCACTCTCACTGACCACCCCTGTTTAGTGTCTCCCAAATGCAATTGACTTTATACATCTATCACTTGCAGACTACGTTTTCATGAAACATATTTGTGATCACATTACCTTTCTGCTCAGAGACTTTTAGTATCTCCCTATTTCTATAAAACAAATCCACAAACCTCCACTTGGCATTCAAGATCCAATTCAATTCTACCTCCTGTTTGGGCCCTCCAGCTCCAGGCTGGAATAATTTTTTCCCTCTCTCTTCTGAATTCTCATAGTAACTTTTTTCTGTACTGACCTTGTGGCATGGTTCCTTACTGCTTTATTTTATAGTTACTGTGAGCATGTCTTACATCACCTCCAAGACCAACTTCCTTAAAGGCATGAGTCCTGGCTGGAAAACCAGGGTGAAAGCTTTGCCTCAGCAAGTAAATGATGTTGAAGGCCAGGCTAAGAGGATCAGATCTGAGAGACATTCTGAGGTGGAATTGATAGGACTGGGTGTTCTGGCTGCATAACAAGCCACCTCAAAACTTAAGGACTTAAAATATCAATTTATTATCTCTCAGGGTTTGGCGGGTTGACTAGACTCAGTCAGGTGGTTCTCACTTGGAGTCTGAAATGTGATTGCAGTCAGACGGTGGCTGGGCTGGAGTCATCTGAATGCTCAACCAGGCTGAATGTCGTCCAAGATGGCTTCTTCCCCTGGGCTGGGATGGCTGAAATCTCTGGGGGTCGGCCAAGCATTTTTCTCTCTGAACACAGGCCCTCCATTGGACTGGCTTGGGCTTCCTCACAGCATGGTGGTCTCAGACTTTTTACATGCTGGCTGACTTTCCCCAGAACAAGCATTTCAAGAGGTCCAGGTGGAAGTGGTAAGGCTTCTCATGTCCTAACCTTAGAGATCTCACAGCATCTCTTCCTCTAAGTGCAGCCCAGATCCAGTGTGGGAGGGAAACTGCCCAAGAGCATGGATACTGGAAAGTGTGGTTTCTTAGGAGGCCGGCTTTGAAGCCTAGCTACCCGACCTGCCAGCATTTACAATGTGCAAAACACTTTTCTCTGGGGTAAGGAAGAGAGAAGCCAAAGACAGACCAATCAGAAAAATTGAAAAAGATCAGGGTGACAGAAACTTAATTTCGAGAGAAAAGAGTTGGTCAGTAAGGGTATTGTTTAATATGTCCACGAATTCTTTTATATTCTTCTCATTAAGAGATGGGTCTTCTCCTCTTCAAACTGGGCAGGCTTCTATGACTGTTTTGTCCAATGGAGGATAGCAGAATTGATGCTATGTAACTTCTAAGACAAGGTCAAATAGGTGATGTCATTTTCACACTGCTTTTTGGAATATTTGTTCTTAAAACCACCAGCTTCTATGAATGCACTCTGACTCTCCTGAGGCTGCCATGCTGTGAGGAAGCCCAAACTAGTCACGTGGGGAGACCATGCAGAGAGGTTTTGAGACTACATGAAGAGAGAGAGATGCCCAGCCAATCTGTTCCCCAAACCCTGACCCACAGAAACTGTGAGAGATAATTAAAATGATTGCAGCTGTTTCAAGAAACTGTTTTGGGGTGACTTTTTATGCAACAATAGATAACTGGAACAGATGTGGCCTGAAAGCTTTATATGTAATGGCGATGTGATTTGCCTGCTTGTCCATCTTTTTGTCTCTGTTCCTAACAAGACAGAAACCTCTCGTGATCAGCTGTTGTAACCCACCTGCTCCTTCCTAGACACACTTGCCAGGCCTGCCAGATGTGGCCGGCTAGCTCTGGTGCTGTTGCCGCACCTGTTGGTGGACGCAGCCACTGCCATGGGTCCACCGCACCTCTGCTGCCCCTGAGCCAGGGCAGAAAACTCTTGCTGGACACCACCCCTTGCTTCTTCCTTCCCAATCTGAGAAGTCCCTACTACGGAGTGAAAACTGTTGTCATTCCTAGGAACCCAGGCTGGATGGAATCTGCCAAAGCCTCGTGGTCATTGTCCTCAGCTCATGGTGCCCTGCCAGGCCAGGGGCAAGGTCACTCTTCCCCCGGACCACAGGACCCACTCCAAGTCAGGAGCTCCCACAGAGTTTCTCAGCCTCCCCCCAGCAGGTCTTTGTTCATCCCTTTCTTCCTACAGTGAAGCAAACTGGAACTACTTTCTTTTTTTCCCCTTCTTGGGAGTTGCTGTATTTTTTTGTTTCTTTATCCAAGTCACTGCCACAGCTCTTGATGTGAAGGATCAGGAAGGATCCTCCATCCTTCCCCTTACTGAGCAGGACCATCTGACCTGCTCTGTGGCCTTCTGTGAACCCAAAGACCCACATACAAAACAGCAGGCCAAAGAGGATGGGCCTCTGAATGCAGAGGTAGGTGAGCGACTGAAGGAAATGTGACCAGAAGGACCAGGGGAGGGGAGGACACAAGGAGGAAAGGAAGAGCCGGGTGACAGGACAGTGACATGTGCACTGAGAGCAGGAGTCCTGGACCTGGCCGGCCCGTGGGCAGCCCACAGATAAGGTGAGCTGTTAATGTGACCAGCCCCTGTGGGGCAGGGCACGGGGATACTGAATGTCCTCTGTGGTTCATTTATTGCCATCATTTGCATTTTACATGGGACGGGGGCTGGAGAGATGGTGAGATTTTGTCAGGCGGTTAACAGAGGGCAGCACAGTTGGTTGGCGGCACTGGAGGGCCAGCTTTTTGTATCCCTACTCACCCTTTTGAGATGAAATGGAGGCTAGATTAAGATTTAGGGAGAGCAAGTATGAAGTTGCAAGCAGGTGGGACAGAGAACAGCCACGCAAATGACGCCAGATGCTCTGGCTTCTCCCTCCTGTCTTTAGGCTGAGTGTGTGTGCCCCGTTCTTTCCTTTAGATAAGCCTTTGACGCTCACGAAGGGTTAAAGACTCGAGCTGGGCGGTAACTGGACAGCCTGGGAGGAAACGGTGCTGGCATGCTCCAGTACGGCCAAGCTTGGGGGGACGTCAGTGCCAGGGACCCGCACTGATTCCTTTTGTCCTCTGCCCTTCCAAATATGTCTCTGAAGCTCAGTGGAACATTCTCAGGGAAAACAACGTCCACTGACCTCATTCCAAGAAAACCAGTAACAACATCCAGTTGTCTCTGAGAGAAAAGAAGACGACATTGGGAGACACGACATTTAGAGAAAACGAGCGAGAACCACCGGTCATTCTTTCAGACTTCACAGTGGGATCTTGGCGCCTTTTATAAACAAAGGCGCTGGCGGGAAGGGGAGCTGGGAATCAGCGGAGAGGGCTGGTGGCCGCGGCCAGAGCAGGGCCGTCGGAGAGAAACCCTGGGCCACGGGCTGGATTCTGATTCTCTTCTCCAACAACCTGTGGGTCCCTCTTTCTGGAATAAGGCTCTAAGGATGCCCTCTGGGAGGGCTTGGGTGACTCTGAAGCACCCAAGGTAGCAACGATGGCAGGTTTCGCTAGTGAATGGGGGGAAATCAGAGGTACAGGAAGCAATGGAGATGTAGCGTGCAGAGACCTTCTTGCCAAACCCATTCCCAGGCTTTCTGACTCTCTAGGAATGGAGAGAGAGAATGCCTTGGCCAGTTTCCTGTAATTCAGTCAGTGGAGCCACGGCCCCCGTGAGTGCTCTCTTTGAGAAAACAAACACACAAGAGAGAAGGACAAGAAGGAGGAAACACCAGCTAGGAAACTCCACAACCACAGGGATCAGCTGCTGAGCTCTCGGGCAAACTGCTTTGGTGCAGGAAGTGAGTGAAGCACAAACAGGATCTGAGCGAGGTCGTTTGTTTTGGAGGAGAGAGAGAGCAGTGCGAACGTGCAGGTATGTCAGACCCCTGGGATGTCCTGCCTGAGCGCTCCACGGAAAAACCCTCCCTGCTCACTTGCCCTTGGGAAGTGCAGCTCTCGCTGGATTCAGAGCAGCATAATTAAAAAATTAATAGCCCTCTCATCACAAGATCAACGTCAAGGGTTACCTTCCCAGGGAGCTGCCTAAGGGGAGCTAGGCTTCTTGAGAGAACTTTAGTGATCTGGGCAGAATACTTTTGCTCATTCTGAGATGTGTTTAGTAGATTTCCATTTTTAAGAAAATGCCATTGCCTGAGAAGATTATACTCTGATGTTTTTGGAGTAACTTCTTCAGTTCACTTCTGCTATATGAACTTTAATAGTAAATATGCATGGTATTATTTTGGCTGAACAATGGATAACCAGAACTTCCTCATGGACTGTTTTGAGATGATCTTAGGCTTTAGGGTGTGAACAAATATCTGCATGGTCTTATAACTTGGTATTCAGTACCAAAAGGTTACCAAGTCTAGGAATTAGAAAGAAAGAAGAAAAAAACAGCACGGAGCAAGAAACCACAAAAGTGTCTCGCTCAGAGTGTGTCAAGAAAAATGAACTCTTTTTCTCTTAGATAATACTTCTCAGGGTTCCACAAAAAGAGGTGCCTTTCTTTTGACTTAACTTACATACTGCTTCTATTTTCCAGAGCCCCAGTATAGGCAAAATTCATCAACCAAAAAATGGTGGGGAAAAAAAAGGTAAAATGCACTGATAACAAAGCCCCTTCTAAGAACTTTTTAAGTGGATTCAGCTACTCTCACCAGATAACTACTACCTTCTCTGGCACTTTCTGCTCCAGGGACCCTGACAAGTCACACCAGCTGATTTCAGCTCAAGGGTGGCCTCTGTGGCCCGAGAAGGGATGGTGGGAACACCTTTATACAACAATGGGCCTGGGGTCGAGGAGCAAAGGGAAAGGGCAGCTTGCCAAGTTCAACAAGGCAGTTTTATATTGCAGGGAGTTTACAAGCTGCTTCCAGGTCTGAATAAGACGCAACACAATGATTTCTCTGCAGGCTGCCTGCACATTCCACAAAGAGGGCCTGGACTTGGGATGGCCTGTCTTGACATTTCCTTTATACTTTTTTTCCTACTTGATACTATAGCTTGAATTTCTTTTCTGGAAACAATTACCTGGCAAGGATTAGTCCCAGATATCACCAGGGAGTCACTAGACACAGCTGAATTCTTACCTTGGTAGAAACGTGTCTTTTAAACATAGTGTCCTGAAATGATTCATGGGGAATTCAGTGGCCTATTTGTGGTTCTTTGTTGTACAACTGTTGGTCAAGGTAGTGCTTTTTCAAAGTGATAGAAGTTACAATTGAAATTGAAGATAATTTAAAATCTATCACTTATAAAATGGAAATATATATAGACGTTTAAGACAGCTGCATAAGAGCAATGTAGTCGGGCTTTTTTCATTCATTTTTTTATTTTTTTAGAGATGGGTCTCACTCTGTTGCCCAGGCTGGTCTCAAATTCCTGGTCTCAAGTGATCCTCCCGCCTCAGCCTCCCAAAGTGCTGGGATTACAAGCGTGAGCCATCGAGGCTGGCACAATACAGTTTTAATGTGTCAAGTGCGACTGTATTTCCCTCTTCTAAATGCCTATATTTGCTTTCATTAGAGTCTCATAATATGTACATTTAAGTTACCTACATTCAACCATTAAGAAAAAGAGCGGATAATTATGTCTTCCAGTCTACTCAATGCCAAATGATCTGTGCTGATCAGTTTTCTGATAGGAAACTGACTCTTCATTTGGTGCTTAATCAACAGTGATATGTTCTAATGTTGGAGGGAAAAGTGGCTACATTTGACTTATTTAGAAATTGTCTGGTGGTCTCCAACATAGTACATTCTGGAGGGAATTTTAGGATCAGTTTTGACTCTGCAAGATTTCTATGCATGTATAAGATGTCACTCTTCATGTGCACATGGTAGTATTCCAGGCCTATTCTGAGTTCTAATAACAGGAATTTAGTTTTATTAGCACATCTTTGGATGTGCCTCCAGAAAGTCCACTGTACGAGGGGCCCAGGAGTCCTCTGGGAGAGATACTTGCTGACGTATAGGAAGAGCCAAAGGCTCGTCTCTCCATTTCCTGAGCTTGGGAAAAGGTAGCATCATGGTGCTCTTAGAACATAGTAGTTTTGTGATTATTCAGGTAAAAGGACATTCTACTGGCTACTTTTGTGGTAGTATAGTTTCTAACCTATCCTGAAGATGCACTGGCAAATATAGAAAGATACATGCACAGGGCTATTTGTTGGAGCACCATTTATTAGAGACAATGTAAATGCCCATCAATAGGGAACCCTCAACTATGGCACACCCACACAATGGAGTATTACACAGCTGTAAAAAGAAATGAAGAATGATATCTCTATGTACAAGTATGGGAAGATCTCCAGGATATATTGTTAATAAACTAAATTTTAAAACGTGACCACTAAAACTCAAAACAACAGGAAAAAATAGAACCTAACTATGCATTGAGTTAATGGCACATCCCCTCAGGGAGGAAATGTTTCAGGTGACATTAAAACACAGACATTGACTGTAGATCCCAAGTAGAATATGCCCTTAGACCAAAAGGAACTACAAAGAACACACACACGAAAACCAAAACTTTAAATGTTTACAGTAACTATATTGTCATTGAAAGTTTTGCTGTTTTTGTTCTGAGGCTATTTTATGTGTTTCCTGGGATGAAACAAGTGGGTAGTTATGTATGTGTTGCCGGGAATCAGGACTTTGGGTTGAAGGGAGATGTAGGTATGAGACAAATGACATCAAATAAAAGGCCCACAGTCCTGAATTAGAATTCAAATTGGAAACATTGGTATAAATGTGACATATTATCTACATATCTATCCATCCATCTATTTATTTACCTATCTCTAATCTCCTGGCTTTGTTTCCTGAAAAAGCCTAGAAACAAAGAGCAACCTATTAGCAATGCGCACCCTACCACACCAACTATGACCTCCTAAGAGTCAGGGCTCCTTACAGAAATGCCTAGCTCCAGATCTGGCTCAAAAATACACAAGATGAATCTCTAACCTCTGGTCCTACCTGAAAACAAGAACATGATTGATTTTAAAGCATACCCTAACTTATTGTTGCTTATAGTCACTTTGTTCTATCAAATATTGTTCATGCTATCTATCTATTTTTGCACCCATTGACCATCTCGACTTTATCTCCCCCTCCCCACTACCCTTCCCAGCCTCAAGTAACCATCATTCTACTCTCTGTCTCCATGAGATCAATTGTTTTTAATATTCAGCTCCCACATCTAAGTGAGAACACGTGACTGCCGTGATTATATCGAAAGGACTCAGGAGCCAACTTGCAGGGGCTCCCATCTGAATATCAAAAATAATAACTGCAATAAGTTGAAGCACATCGACTATATTTAAATTTATGAGTTTACAATGAGTTTATCAAAAATGAAGTTCCCTAGGAAGTGATGTCAGGATAGGTCCAGAGCAATAGTGTGAGCGCAGCCGTAACAGCCGCAAGGCAGCAGAGAGGGACTGGCACGGGCACAGCGGCAGCAGCAGGAGTCCGGAGGCCGCCAAAAGGGCGGGTGCAGGAAGCCAGGGCTTGGCCAGTGACGTGGGGATGGGAAGGGCACAGGTGGGGCCGGGGGCCAGGGGCGACGGGTGGAGACTGGGAGCCACGGGTATCTCTCACCGGGACAGTCACCTCCACGTGTCTCCTTCCTGACGCTGTGACTCTAGAAATTATCAGCGGTAACGTTAAGGAAATTGAAGTCTGTTACCCCGAGAATCTCATATTATTGTAAAAAATACCTAATCAATTTTATTAGAAGCCAAAATGTTCTTCTGCTCTTTTATTTCAAGTCAGAAATGTGTCTGAAAACAAAGACCCTCTGCAGCATTGTCACCAGGATTCAGTCTGTGAAAGGGTTTTCTCTCACAATTCGAACTCTCCGCAGTCCACCAGGAATTCCTCGTCACCCCTTCTGCACTGGAGCTAAGTAGGGGCCTTGGCTCAGTTCGGCTTTAAGTTGCCTGTAGATAACTCTCACGTCCTTCTGCGTCCAACCGTTGGAGCTGAGTGCGCTGGGTTTATGAGGCCTGCTGTTTTTCCTGACTGAGGTGCTGTGATTGAATTTTATGTATTTTTATGACTGCAGGCTTATTTCCTGGTTTTTCAGATTTAAAAAAACTGACATTATTTGAAATAATAAACTTCCTTGTTTTCTTTTGATTGAATCTATGGTGGTGATAAAAAAAAATAAAGAACACCTGTGCAGAGAGCTAACAATGGCTGCCTAACTCAGCCAACTTTGGGTAACGAGAAACACTTAAAATGCAAGGAAAAGGAAAATCTTCCTTAGGGCAAACCCTTTGGTAAGCCTCACCCTAACCCTTGCAAGTATCCACAATGTTCCATGTTTAGAAAAGAGATGTGATCCACAGAGTTTTAAGCCAGGAGACGCAGGAGCTGAGAAACACAATTTGGTAGAAGTTCCTCTTAGCCACCTGGTCTCATATGCTGATTAAAAAACTCACCATTTTGCCCTCTTCTTTCTCTCTCCAGGTGTACCCTTTTACCTGCTCAGTGAAAGGTAAACTCTTCAACAGCTGGCCTCTCCTCAGACCCAGAGCAGAAGGGAGTTGAACATTGACTACAGGAAAATATATAAATTTCTTATATAGGGAGAGGTGAAGAGCATAAAACAAACACTTTTGTTATCTGATACAAACACTCAATGTGACCTATATCTAGTGGTGTGCTTTGTATTATACTGGCACCTGAATCTTAAAGACAAGGTTCTGAAAGGTCATTCTGGCTTACATGTTTGATTCTGTGAAAGGTGTTTGGAAACTGAAATTCTAGCTCGTTTCCCCCGATAGACTTGCGTGGGGATACACGATTTTCTGAAACTGAGCAGGGCCAATTTCTGATGCCTACAAATGGCTCATATTTATACAAGGGCTCAGGAGATTGCTGGAATGGTTATGCCCTAGGAACACTTTATAAGACAGATGATTTATGAGAGATGTTTGAAGAAGAAAAAGGACAGATTGGGGGAAAAGAGAGGCCAGGGGAAAGTTTAGAGGGGAGTAGAGGGCTTGGGATCGCCAGAATAGCATCAAGTGGTGTGGAAGGGTAAGCAGGATTGACTGGCTAAAACAGAGACATCCTAACTATGTAGTTGGGTGAAGGGATACCGTGGAAGTGGCGATTGGTAATGAGCCTTAAACTCATGATTAGGGGCTCTGATTGAAGCAGTGGATAATTGGCTGCTCCCATCTGTTGAATGACTGAGTGGTAGCCGTTGATAAATTTCTAAGTGGGAATATATATTTCTGAGTAGGAATGATGTCATTTAAAAAGATAGGAGAAAGTCCCTTCTTAGTCTCTGTAAGAGCATCTGGAGGAAATGAGTCTAGAGAAGTCTGAGAAATCTACGATGGCCCTCAAAGGGCCATGACTCGCATCAGGTCCGTGGCAAGGGAAGAGTTCAGTGTTGTATGCAGGGGAAAGAACTGTGAGAGAGCAGCTCCAGGGTTAGAGATGAGGCAAAGAAATATTTTGATTGAAGGAAAACCCAAGGTAAAAAGTTGGGAAAGTGTGAAGAAAGTAATGCCACTGATAACAATGAAGAAAGTGAGAAGAGAGAGAGTTTGCTGTAGTAAAAAGGAATGATTGCTGGGTGTAGACTATGGCGCGCAACAGCTATTTGAAAGGTAAGAGTTAGGAAGTTATGGTGCATAAAACATTTTGTAGATGTCCAAAGATTGTGTTTAAGTTTTAGGGGGATTATGTAAAAGACTTTTCAGAAGGATGTTTATTTTTGCGTTTGCCTTACTGATGGCGGTTTGGCTCCCAGACACGTCTGGTAGCAGCTGGTTGCTTCTTCCAGAGTGTGGGTTCCTGGGCCTGGGCTCCCACACTTGAAGAACTGCAAGGACTGCAACATGGGGGCGCGAGGGCACATGTACAAAGTAGGCACATCTGCAGAGATGAAGCTGGGAAAGCAGCAGATCGAAACAGAAGGACTACACCATGCTGGGACGTTTAGGTTTTACTCAGTAAGTGATGGAGAAACATTGACGCTTTTTTAATCCAGGGAATGTATGACATGGTCAAACATACATGTTAGAAAAACCCACTGGCAGCAGTAGGGATGACAGAATAAAGGGGAGGAGACCCTACAAATGAGACCACCACCTAAAAAGGAGATATTTAAGGAAGGACTAGAAATCTGATTTACTAGAAAATATTAGTTATGAGATGCCAAGATTGAGACAACTAAACAACATGGGAGAAATCCCAATGATATTCAGACTTAATGCCAGGACATCCATGTAGTGTACAGCTAGAATACTGAGGGACTTAAAATTTCTCCTTAGCAGTTAATTTGCTCCAGATATTACTCAGATGAGGGCAAGAAAGCATTTGAGTGAACAGAACCTTAAATGGAGAAGAGATAAAGAGTGTTCTGGTTAAGACATAAATTATGGAAACTGCCTGTATCAGTCAGAGTTCGGCCAGAGAGGCAGAACCAGTGGGATGTGTATGTGTATACAAAGGAAATTGACTTACACAGCAGTGGGGGTGGGCTACGCAAGCCCAAAGTCCACAGAGCAGGCCGTGGGGAAGGGAAGGTTGTGAGACAGCTGGAACCCCATGAGCTTGGGCTGCAACTTGGCGTCTCTGAGCTTTAGGAAGGGCCTCGCTGCTCCTTAAAAGGGCTTTGCCTTGACTAAATCAGCCTCGACCAGGATGAGGCCCTTTTTTGATGAACTCGAAATCAACTGACTTGAGACTTTAATTATGTCTACACAATCCCTGCACAGCAAAACCTAGATTAGTGTCTGACTGAATAATTGGGAGGTGTGTGTATGCCACAAAAGCCCACTCCCCCTTCTGTACTCCAGCTCTCAGGAGAGAACTTCCCTGTGGTCTACCCTATCTGGAAACCCGCTAGAGAGGGAATTCCGGGGAATGCAGTTCAGACTAGCCAAGTTGATGCATCTTAAAGCATTCTGCTATTCTAAGACAATTTTTCAGGTGGAGGATACAATTCTAAGACTCTGAAATATGGAAATACAAATTGTATTCTCTCTGGCTTTAATAGTCATAAGGTTTAACTTTCTCCATGAAATATTGCAGGGCTACTACTATTAAATGAGAATGTCTTATTGCAGAAAATATTCACATTTTTGCTATATTTTCTTTGTATTAAATATTACACACACTTAATTTAACAAAGTAGAACAAACATAATTCAAATAAGGAATATTTATATTATAGGACCACATTTAAAATCAGGACACATAACTTTTTTTTCTCTTTTTTTTTTTTTTTGAGACAGAGTCTCGCTCTGTTGCCCTGAGTAGAGTGCTGTTGCATCAGCCTAGCTCACAGCAACCTTAAACTCCTGGCTCAAGTGATCCTCCTGCCTCAGCCTCCCAAGTAGCTGGGACTACAGGAGTGCCCCACGATGCCGGCTAATTTTTCTATTTTCAGTAGAGACGGGGTCTCACTCTTGCTCAGGCTGCTCTCAACTCCTGAGCTCAAGCAATCCTCCTGCCTCACAGCTTACTACAGCCTTCAGCCCCTGGGCTCAAGCAATCCTCCTGCCTCAGCCTCCATGTAGGTAAGACTATAAACATATGCCACCAAGCCCAGCTAGTTTTTTCATTATTAATTTTTGTAGAGATGGGGTCTTTCTATATTACCTAGGCTAATCTGGAGCTCCTGGTGATCCTCCCACCTTGGCCTCCCAAAGTGCTGGGATTACCGGTGTGAGCCACAGTGCCTGGCCTCAACAAGTATTTACTGAGCTTCCACTCTATGCCAGGAATGGCCCCAGGGCTAGAAAAACATTAGTGAACCAAAGAAGATCTTTTGTGGTTGATTCTCCCACTTTGTCTTTTCTCAGGCCCGTGCATAATCTAAGTAGAAATATATATTTAAAGTGTGAGATATTTTGGCCTCCTAGGGAAAAATCAAAAGATTAAAAGAAAGCACAAAAATCCTACTTCTCTGATGCTCTTAGTCCATGTTTTAAATCTCATAGAAAGAAGTTACGGTCATTCCTCCTTCCTCGGCATCTCCAGTTAGTCGTTATATGGCTTGTCCAACATTATGCTTGTCCAAAAAAACAAAAAGAAATATAGACAACAAAAAAACAAACAAACAAACACACACACACAAATCAAGTAATGCTGTGAAATTTGGCCACAAATAATTTTCCCTTGCCCTTCAGGAATTGAATTTATTTAAGAGTTTATAACTGCTTTTAGAAGAGGCCTTATTTTTTAAATATATAGACTGAAATATTTACAGATGAAATAATATGAAGTCTGGAATTTTCTTCAAAATAATCTAGGGGAAAGAAAGTGTGTGAGGATATAGATGAAATAGGATTAGCCAGGAGTTAATAATTATTAAAGATAAATGATGGTACATAGCATTCCTTATACTATTTTGTTTACTTTATAAGTGTCTGAAAATATCCATAGTAAAACACCTTTTAAGCTGTCATATAATGTAGAGTAAATTGCATGACTTTCTTCAGTGCTTAGAATCAGAATGTGAATGACAGATAAATTCAGTCTGCAGAATAAGAACACTCTCTGCTGCAATAGTCTTTCCATGGTATTTTCAACTTTCTGAACAAATAAGCTGATTTGATTTTAAAAATCAAATCAAGGGTCTCTATAACAATATTTTTTTGTTGTTTTTGTTTGTTTTTTTATTTTCGAAACAGGGTCTTGCTCTGTTTCCCTGGCTAGAGTGTGGTGACATGATCATAGCTCACTGAAACTCCAAACTCCTGGGCTCAAGTGATCCTCCTGCCTCAGCCTCCTGAGTAGCTGGGACTACAGGTGTGCACCACCATGCCTGGGTAATTTTTCTATTTTTTTGTAGAGATGGGGTCTGGCTATGTTGCTCAGACTGGTCTTGAACTCCTGGCCTCAAGCAATCCTCCCACCTGGGCTTCCCAAAGTGCTAGGATTACAGGTATGAGCCACTGTGCCTGGCCAACAATATTTCCTTTGTGATAACATTAAGGATGATGTTCTTGGAAAAAAATAAGTAACTAAAAAAGAAAGAGAGGGAATACAAGGAAAGAAAACCCTGTAACATCTCAACTGTTTAATTTAGGAAGGAAATAAACAAGTGTTTCATGAGCCAAATTGAACATTTGGTGTCCAAGAAGAAATGAAAACACTCTGTGGATTGAGATCACAGATATAAGACAAACAATGTTACTTACTAAATGGAAAATTGGGACTGTGAGTTGTCACACTGCGTGTTTTGTAAGTGCTCTCACTTGATGTACTCAGAGACCATACGTTTAATAAAAGCATTTATGTCACGTGAGCCCATAAACACAGAGTATATGAAGAACTGTGATTTATGAGACAGTTTCTAGACAATAACGAATATCTGATTGGAAAGTTTAAGTTATAATCGATTTTGATGTTTTTGAATATCTGGATTTCTGGTGCTTTGCATCCAACAAATATTTATTGGATACATACTATGCTCCAGGCACTGTTTGGGGAGCTGGATAAACAAGAAACAAAAAACAAAATAGACAAAATTTCTGCTTTCATGCAGCTTATATTCTAACAGAAAAAGTCAGACAATAAACATAAAAAGTTAAAGATATGGGTTGCAGAACGAGATAAAGCAAGAAGGGGCACCGGGGAGGAAACAAGAGAGGTGGGGGAGGCACATGGCAATTCTTTAAAAGGGCTCAGTCCAGAAGAGATGGAAGAGGAAACAAGGCACACTGATATCGGGGGTGAAGATTATTCCGGGCAGAGAGCAGCAAGTACAAAGGTCCTGAGGTGAGAACACACCTGGGGTGCTAGCACTTGCTGCTTCACCTTGTACTTTTATGTTATAAACAGGACTTCTTTCCTTAAACCTCACAAACCAAACTCTGCCAGCTTCAAACTTCCGCCTGCAGCTTCCTCCCCTCTCCTCCAATCCTTCACAGAATTGGAGAGAGTTAGGGCCTTGCTCTGGGTCAGGTTTTGACTTAAGGGAATGTTGTGGCTGGTTTGATCCATCCAGACAACTAAAACTTTATCCTTATCGGCAATAAGGCTGTTTTGCTTTTTTATTATTTGTGTGTTCACTGGAGTAACACTTTTAATTTCTTTCAAGAACTTTTTCTTTAACTCACACTTGGCTAACTGGTACCAGAGGTCTAGCTTTTGGCCTATCTCAGCTTTTGATATCTTTTCCTTACTAAGCTTAATAATTTCCACCTTTTGATTTAAAGTGAGAGACATGAGACGCTTCCTTTCACTTGAACAGCTAGAGGCTAGAGGCCATTGTAGGGTTATTAATTGGCCTAATTTCAATATTGTTGCATCTCAGGGAATAGGGAGGCCTGAGGACAGAGAGAGAGACAGGAGAACAGCCAGTCAGTGGAGCAGTCAGGATACCGTCAACATGTATCGATTAAGTTTGCCATCTTTTTGGGCACAGTTTGTGGTAGTCCAAAACAATTACAATAGTAATGTCAAAGATCACAGACCACAGATCACTGTAACAGCTAAAATAATAATGAAAAAGTTTGAAATATTGTGAGAATTATCAAAATGTGACACAGGGACATGAAGTGAGCACGTGCTGTTGGAAAAATGGCAGCTATAGACTTGGTCAACTCAGGGTTGCCACACATTTTCAATTTGTAAACAACGCAGTATCTGCAAAGCGCAATAAAACAAGGTATGCCTGCGTACGTATGTGCGAGCACACACACAAATACACCCCCACTTTTCTGCACCTTGGATTTTCTTTCAGCAATATATCTTGATCGTTGTTTCTTTTTTAAACTATTTAAACTATTCTATTTTATTGATGTGCCATAGTTTGTTGAACAGTCATCTAAAGATGTTTACTTAAGTTTTTCTAATCTTTTGCTATCAAAATGGGGCTACGATGACTATAGTTGTATCCACATTACTTTGCACATGAATTGAATATTTGATCAACAATTCAATGACATGGAAGAATCACATTTGAGGTTCTGTTCATGCTTTATGTTTTGCTGAGACATCAGAAGCTTTTATTTTTTTAATTTTTTTGAGACAGAGTCTCACTCTGTTGCCTGGGCTAGAGTGCGGTGGCATCAGCCTAGCTCACAGCAACCTCAAACTCCTGGGCTCAAGCAATCCTCCTGCTTCAGCCTCCTGAGTTGCTGGGACTACAGACGTTCGCCACCACGCCCGGCTAATTTTTTGTTTTTATTTTTAGTTGCCTGGCTAATTTCTTTCTTTCTTTTTTTTTTTTTTTTCAGTAAAGACGGGGTCTCGCTTTTACTGAGGCTGGTCTTGAATTCCTGATATCAAAAGCTTTTAAATTCTCACTGTAAAGCACTTTACCTTTCTCTTTCTTCTTTTGCATATGCCTGGCTCATACAACTAATTAAGTCCTAGTATATAGCTTTGACAGATATGAACAAGTTGAACATCCCCAGCATCTTTCTTGTTATCCAATTTTTTTGATGAGGACACACTATGAAGTTCAGCTCAAAATCTGTGAAAGAAAGAAAGGAAGAAAAATCAGCAAGTTCCAAGACTCCAAGGTGTTTCCTGTTGAGTGGCTCTTCTGGGACAGAGCAGCCACATGTGGTTTTCCAAGTGCTACTTTTCAGATTTAAGAAAATATAAACACATGAAAACAATTACACAGGGAAAAAAATCAAGAGACACTTAAAAGAATTTTTAGGATAACGTAATGCAACAAAAACACAAGGTTAGAAACATCTTTGAGATTCAAACTAGAATTCTTGGGTTATTTTGAAGTGGCTAAAGGTACGTGGAAAGAAACAAACATATAGGACACCAACAAATCCCACTAATTCTGTCACTGTTTGATAATGGATAGTTGTGGGTGTGTAAGAATATAATGTTCAAGAAAAAATATCAAGCCAACCATTTATAAACAAATCTCTCCAAGTTCCAAAAGCTTTCTGACAGAATATCTTACATCATCTTCAAAGTTCCCAGAACAAGCTAATTAGCCGAAGGCTACGAGGTTACTCTTTAGACCGTGTCAGGGTGTTTGCGCCTTGGTAGGCGCTTCAAAAAGGCGACCTTAGCAGAGGAAGCTTCACCATTTGGGGGTTATTTACTGACCTTTCCCCAGGTTCAGACCATGCAGAGGAAAGGAGTCAGATGGAATTCTGGGTTTCACTTGGAAGAAAAAATTTCTCACCGAAGCACCACCTGCTCTCCTGCGCCTCAGATGAACGAACGTGGTCCCATGGGCTCACGCTACCTGCTGACCTTGGATCTTCATTAGGAGCCATAGTGGCATACCAGGAGGAGCCCTTGGGCTGCTAGATGTGCACACAGTTGCTCAGCTTGGGCGAGGCTGAGCACCTGTTTGCAGGTGAGCACGCATCGCTTGTGGTTCACCCCCTGGCACTCCCAGACTGGGATCCTTTCCCTGAGTAGAGGCAAAATACGCAATGCCTGCCCTCTTCCTGCTCCCCTCATCATTTCCCTTCTTCTCTCATTTTGTTTTTCTGTGACCTCTAACTCCAGCCCTCTCCAGTCTGACATACTGAACTGGACACCAGCTTTGGAAACAAACAAATTTAGCCCAAATGTTGCTCTGCCACTGAACCAGTGTATAAACTTGGGCACATTATGTTGTTGCCTAGCAGAGTTAGCTCCTATCTCCCCTCTGCACACCCCAAACCAAAAGAACCAAACCCATGTTGTTGCAAAAAAAACCCTTAAGCTTGCATATGCATAAAGAGAATCCAAAATGATATATAAGACGCTCACACAGTGGTTATCTATTGGAGGGGGCACAGGAAACAGGCCATTGTGGGACAAAGACAGGAAGGATACTTTCTGTTACATATCTTTTTAAATTTCTAGTTTTTGAGTCATATGAATATATTATCCATACAACAAAAGTATAAGAGAAATAAATAAGAAGTATTTCTGTAGAAAAGATTTACTTTATATAAATCAAATCTGATTTTCCATAGATAAAATACTATAATAGGTTTATTTTGTTTAACATAAATGTTTTGACAAGTAACTTTTTATTGAAATAGCCATAAATATGAAATATAATGAACTGTATAATATTTGAATTATACATAGTATAAGGCAATAAAAAAACTGTATCATTTCATTTCTCCTTCCTTATTTCATCCAACATGTAATAAAAATCTCTTAAGTAAAATGTTAACATTTGCAGAGCACTTTACAGTTTACAAAGTTCTTCATGCACTCTAATGATGATCTTCCACCCACAGAAGCAGCCAGAACAGGCATGATTCTTTCACCTTCCAGCTGAGAAAATAAGTTCTGAATTGTCCAAGGTCACAGAGCAAGCAAGTGGCAGAATTAAGATGTAAATCCAGTTCTCCCGGCTCTGAATGATGCTATCCTGTTTCTTCTAATTTCAGGCAGAACTCATACATGAACTGTTTAAATTGAGCTTCAGATGAGTGGAAAAAGAAAAGTAAAACTTAAATAACTATCCTATTTACACCACCACCATAATCCAAACATGCTGTATTTTATACTTCGCGGGTTCCATTTCTCTATTCTCAGATCTCCAGTGTGTTGCCCAGGAACACTTGACACCATCTCAGACTCCAAAGTGGGCATATTTATAGTATCTCCCTACATTGAATGGAGTTCAGAGTAAGGAGTTGGAAATAGTTGGTTTGGATGGGAAATGAAAATCAAAACCTTCTCTTATTCTGAATAGCATCATGAACTAGTACTACTAGCGTAAGGTGGCAAGACATGCTATGTAGCACCCTGGAAATTTATTTAAGGGAAAATGGTAAATACATATTTATTTAAGGGAAAACAGTAAATTGGATTTTTATGTGTGCAACATATTCTGAAAATTGTGGAAAAGGAGAATTTTAATAAGTTATGTTTTCCCCCCCACTCCCACAAGCAATTCTCTTTTTAGCAACAACTAGAGAAAGCTAAACATTTATTTATATTTTTTAACTGTTTCATTTTGTCTTGTGATCCTC
This sequence comes from Indri indri, assembly GCA_004363605.1. Lineage (NCBI taxonomy): Eukaryota > Metazoa > Chordata > Mammalia > Primates > Indriidae > Indri > Indri indri. The sequence continues at coordinate 14,396 of RJWJ010012625.1, read as the reverse complement.
TTTTGGTTGAATATAACTGAGTTTTTTCATAAGAAAGTCCTGTTTAGCACACTCCAGCTGCAGGGATTAAGCGTACGCACACACACAAACACACACAGGAGCTATTACTCCACCACATGGCTTTTGTTTAAGGGCTTTGGAATCAGAAGGACTGGCTCATGCCCTGACCTGGCGCTTAATACCCATGAGACTTGGGGCAAGTAGCTCAACCTTTCTAAAGGCTCACTTCCTACCTTAAAATGATGTGACAATCAAGCTAAATAATGTATGTATGTAAAAGTGTATTCTTGGAACATAGTGTTCATTTACCCATGTATTCATTCATCATTTGCTCATGCATCCATGCAACTAAGACTTTTCAGCACCTATCTCATGCAGGCCCTGAACCACACACTGGAGATATAACAATGAACAAAACAGAGCAACCCTGGCCCCAGAGAGTTTATATTCTCTGAAGGGAGACAAACAATAATAAATAAGGTTAAAATTTTAGAGTGGCCACCAGTGCTATTGAAAAAAATAATGGGGAGAGAGTTTTAGGGGTGCAGTTTTAAGTGATTTGATTAGGGAAGGCTGTGCTAACAATGAAACAGTGAAAGTTAGTTGTTATAATTATTACAGTTGTAAGGAGTTCGACATTCACATAGTGTATTTGCGAGTCTTTGTGAGTAGACGAGCGACTGTGACACTATTAATAGCAAACACAGGAGATCATCACACTCACACGTGCACAATGGCCACACTCCGCCTGCTTCTCTGCAAAGAGTTTAAGATCCTGGAATCATTCTATGGCTCCCTGGTAGTAAACACTTAGTTTACATAAAATTTTATTAGCACAACTAGTATAAAAGTTATAATAATATTATGGTAAAAACTAGCCTGAATTTGAAAAATAAACAAATAAAATCAATCTACCTATTAAAAATAAATGCTTTCTGTAGTGTGGAGTATGAATTTTGCATGCCCTTGATTTGGCAAAGTCCCTTGCTCACGGTCTCTTTTGAAGCAGTTGTCACATCTGGAGAAAACAGGCCCCTGTACCTGGGTTCAGGACGTACAGAAAGACATTTTATCACTTTTCAAAAAATAGAATCTTTATCCAGATTCCTTCTGTTCTCTGGACCCCACTTAGCTCTTCCCTTTATTTCTTACTTTCTTTATTTCTTGCTTTTTTCTACCTTTCCCCTCTTCTTTACCTTCTCTTAGATTCTTCCTCTTCTTCTCTTCTTTCCTCCTTTTTTTTCCAGCTCCCTTCTCACTGTAAACTATTTAAAGAAAGGAAGTATTTTACCAACAAGTGAGAGCATCTTGGACTCAACAGAATGAGCATCTTCCACACTAATAGGCTCCCTTTGCTCTGGGCAGCTTGAATCATCTGAAAGCTTTGCCCCAATCTCCGATAACAGAGAAGCAGTACCGTGCCCCAGCTGTGGGTCTCCAAGAAACTCAACCTCTCTGACTCTCAGTTTCCTCAACAGAACACAATTATACTTTCTGGTTAAAGCTTGTTTTATCAATTAGAAATAATATGTGAAAGTGCTTGGCTCCTTGGCATTGCAATGCAGCAACTACTGAGTGATATAAATGAATGAACATTGCATATTCCAATAAAAATATTAACTTTTTTTTTTTAAAGTGCTTGGCATATTGTAGGCACTAAAAAATGAAAGTTATTGTTACCTCACTTGGAGCTGTTCTCAACAGTGTTCTCTTTGAGCCCAATTCTGCCTTTCTGTCCTCTCTGGTGTGTCTGTTCTCCTTCTCAGTCTAATATGAACCTTATTTTTCTCAGTCTCTTTGGGTTACTGAAGCAGCAAGTCCTTTCTTTCTCATTCTAAAGACTCTTACCCGGGTCTGAGCATGAACCATTGTCTTTCTCAGCTAGTTGTTGGCAATGCCAGGGCAGAAACCTGGGCTCCTTCACTACGGGTGTGGGTTTTTTTCTTCATGACACCATATGGCCTCTGAGAGCGGGCGATTGATTTTCATTTAATTGAAATTCTTGTAAAAGATCATCGACAATAGCATTAGCAGTAATCAGCTCTTTTAATTGTTGATAATCCTCTGTTTTTGTGCAGATGTTGTCCTGTTCCTAGGGCAGCCGTGAGTGTGCGAACTCCTCATCAGTGATGTGGCCACTGCCCAAATAGTAATCAGCACAGAAACCTTATAAAATTACCAACAGATTACTGCTTCTGTCTGCCAGCACTTTTAATGCCAGCCAATCTGTTTTCATTTTTGATTGTTTGTTTTTTTCCGTTGGAAGAGGTTGCATTTTCCAGTAAGTCTTTGTGGACTGTGAATGAAAATTTAGGTTCACACCCAGTTGCTCTGCTTTGACGAATCAGAAGGCGCATACGTGGTATATTTGGAAGAGTGGACAGCAACCTAGAAACCTAGGGATCCCTCTCTCCCTTTCCCTTCCCTTAATAATACAAGACAAATTTGATAAAACTCTGTCCTACCCTCATCATCACGCTGTGTGCTGTGAGGAACACCAAAGAGGTAAGTGATACCTCTTGCCCTTCAAGGACAAATGTGAGAAGTTGGATCACAATGACCGTGGGATAAATAATTCACTGGCACAGAAAAAAACAAAGCTGAAAGTTTCTATTCACCTATACTTCTATCTATTTTGAAATCCAAAGGGTGTGAGTGACATAACATCTAAGCTAGATGTATTTCCCTAAATGCAAAAGTAAACATCTCAGTCCTATCTCTGCTTGCTGCTATATACTGTCTTAATTTTCTGCCAATACCTCAAAGACTTCTCTTAGTTATATTTTATAGATTCTCCAAAGAATCTCTGCTTCTGTGAGGCCACCTAAACCATGATCCCCTAAAACTGAAACGATGAGATGAGAAACCACCGAGAGCACCACCGAGTACCACGACAGCTATCGAATCACCAGAGCTTTATGCTGCCACAGTGCTCCAGGCCCGAGCTTCTTCAGTGTGATGCTGCCCTCCTTCTGCCCTGAGGGAACTGTTAGATTTTTAAAAATAGATTTAGCATGATTGCTATCCAAACAGCTATGCACTGTTTTCTCTACTCTGTTCTGTGTCCTTCCTTTGGATGCATTTTAAAATTCTATTTCAAAAAAATTCGGTCCCATAGGAAGCATGAATTTTTAGAGATTTAGATTAATTTTGTTTTATCTATGGATTTTTTGCTTTTATTTTTAATTGACACATAATAATTATAGATATTTAAAGAGTGCAGCATGATATTTTCATACACATATACAATATGTAGTGATCAAATCAGGGTAATTAACAAATCTATCACCTCAAACCTTTATCATTTTTTTGTGTTGGGAACATTGAAAATCCTCTCTTTTAGCTTTTTGAAAATATGAAATAAATTGTTAATTACAGTCACCCTACAGTGCTGTAGAGCAGTGGTTCCCAATCTTTTTGGCACCAGGGACTGGTTTCGTGGAAGACAATTTTTCCATGGACAAGGCAGTCAGGGGGTGGTACACAGAGCTCAGACAGCGATGAGCAATGGGAGCAGCTGTAAATATAGATGAGGCTTTGCTAGGTCGCCTGCCACTCACCTCCCGCTGTGCCACCTGGTTCCTAAGTTTCATGGAAGACAATTTTTCCATGGATGTGGGGGGCATGGATTAGGCCGTGAGGGGCAGAGCTCTGTGGCCCAATTCCTAACAGGCCACGGACCAGTACCTGTCCTCAGCCCAAGGGTTGGGGACCGCAGCTATAGAGCGCTAGAACTTACTCCTCCTGTATAGCTGTAATTTAGTATCTGTTAACCAACCTCTGGCTTACCCCCTCCCCCAACACACGCACTTTTCCCAGCCTCTAGTAACCGCTATTCCACTCTCTACTTCTATGAAATCAACTTTTTGCCTCTACATATGAATAAGAACGTGCAGTATTTGTCTTTCTGTGCCTGGCTTATTTCACTTAACATAATGTCCTCTAAGTTCATCATTTTAACCAAACAATGTGTCTCGGTATGTAATGTGAATCTACATCGAGCAGGTCAACTTTAATTTCAACACCATGGAGTTTGGAAAAAGCCCTGGAAGCCACTAAGAAACCAAGCCTTTTAAGGAGCCTGGGGCAAGCTCCTTTATCTCCCTTTACTCATCTATCACCAGGGCACCATGCACATCCACAGGGCTCTGCCCTGCACATTTTCAAGGAGCACCATTCCCATTCCGGTGGAGCAACAAGGCAGCCTGTCCTTAGCAAGATGAAGGATGGGCAAATTAAATGATCTTCAGAGTCCCTTTTAAAATTTAATCATGTGACAATGAGATACTCTAGTATTTCTCTATATATTCTTCACACTTGCTTTCTAAAGTGTCAGTTTTTACATTTACTATTTTTAATACATATTCTGGATTAAATTTGGTTTTAAAATAGTTTTGAGTTTCCATTCGTGTGCTACCTTATGTAATAAAATTGAATAGTAAATATTTAAAATGTTAATGAGTTTTAAAACTTTACAAACCCCATGGAAATGAAAATTTCTTAACTCACTGGGCATGCCATATGCCCAGTGATTTAAAATGAGATTGCTAACAAATTTAGGTGGATTATTAGATGTCAAATACTGTTGCTTTCCATAGTAATTCACATGGAATATGAGTGGAGCTTAAACTTCACCATAAACACTGTTTGCTGTAGAGTGAACCTCCCTGTAAGAATCACTGGTCTTGGAACTCAACCAAGGGAGCTTAGGTACGGAATTGCTAACAAGAGACCCGTGGCGAAGTTATTCCCCCTGTTAAGTGGCCCTAACGGTACTAGAATCCAGCTCTTTTACTTTGGGCAATAGTACATTTATGTCAAATCACTATACTTCATATCCAATCAAAAGGATACAGGGAAGCTTCAAAGTTTACTAAATGCCATCTAGATTGACATCGAGTAGTTTTTCCTTTCTTTGCAATTTCCAACTCAACAATATCTCACAGCACAATGTGCCAGGAAGTCTACAACCTCGAAGCTAAGCCTTTCCTGCTATAAATTAAACCCGTTTCCTCGTTGGTATAAACAAAATGCTTAATTATCTCTCTCCTCTTTCACAATCCCTTCATAGAATCCAGGACTCTTTGGTCTTTCTATTCCTTTCCACCTCTAGAAAAAGGCATTGTTTTAAAACTTCCACCATTCTTATGGTTCATCTGGAGTCTATACTTAATTTAAAAACTGGGCAGAATACTGATGTCTGAGAGCTTACTATGTACCAGGTAATGTTTAAAATACCATGATTTGCATATATTATTACCTCATTTAATCTTCACTGTAACCTCAAGAAGTAGTTCTGTTACCCTCATTTTATAAGTGAGGAACTTGAGGCTAAGAGAGGCTAGGTAAATTGCCCAAGGTCATGCCACCGGAATTCCGCAAAGCGGAACTTTTGCACATAACCATTGCTCTGCATTCTAGTCTTTATGTTTTTAGCTGCTTGTTTGGTAGCCCAGTTCCTAAACACCAATGACATACATTTACTTTAAGAACCTTACCCATAAATAGCATTACTGTGCAAGTCCAAAAGCAAGCTTGCCAGTGGAACACACTGAAGGAATTATGAGAAACAAACTATGCTCTAAATACACCTAGCCCAGCACAATCTCCTGCCAGGCCACTCCCATTCTGTTTTGTGTTTCCAGGGATTTCTTTTTGTGCAAATGGCACCTTTAATATTCAACTCTTTTTTCATGTTGAATACGTTGAATTTCACTTTGCAAGATACTGTTTACAAAGCATTTAAAATGAACTGTATTATATAGAGAGATTATATAGAGATTACATAGAGATTATATAGAAAATATAGAAAATTTTAGACTAGAATTAGCAGTTGAAAAGTAAAATAACAATCAATAAAACAACAAATGTAAAAATGATATATTTTCTGAATTTTTCATAAGAGACCAAAGGCTTCCTTAGGAACAATTTTTTACATATTATACTCTCCTCAATTACTGCATGGTATTATATAAGTGTGCATATTTATATAATTGGGGCAAACCTAATAACTTCAAAATAATAGAAATCAAAACAAACTGAAACCATAGTTTGAAGGCTAAAACTATAATTTCAATATGTCTAAAGTTAGTGCTTAATCTACCAAGAAGTGTCTTTGGCAGTGCAATTGAGGTACAGTACACACCAGTGACCTCTCTGTGTCACTGGTGAGCTTTCCTTGGCTCCCTTCTACCCATCTCTTCAACGGGTTTCCAATCCAGTGCTATGGATGTTCTAATGTTCTTGCAAAAGTGACTGAAGAGAACAGGGTGTTTTTTTTTTTGTGGGTTTTTTTGTTTGTTTGTTTTTAATCACAGCTAATCTTTCCCAAGACAAGTAGTATTCAGTGTGAAAAGAAAGCTCCTGGTTAATTTATGTTGCATAGAAAACTAAAACAGATAAAAGAATCTCCTTTAAAAATCACCACCAGATCGTAATATAATCAGGAACTGGGTAAATTCAACAATAGAAGGAAGTCAAATAGGCTGACCTTTCCCAAGTTGTTTTAAAACTGACATGTGAGTGGAAGTTACTGGTATGGTTTTGTTGCAGCTTCTTGTTTTCCTAAGGCATGTGGAATCTGAGTAGGGAAGTAGCCTGTTCTTTAAATTAGCAGTAGAAAAAGAATACACCCATCCTTCTCAGGGTTATGGGTGGGGGTGTTATTCTAGCTGGGATGCATCCCCCCAAAAGGTACAAATAATATCATCAACCAATAACTTAAACAAGAAGCATTATTTGTCTCTTACTATTGACCTGCACTGTCCTAAATATTGGTAGTACCCGAGGGGAGCCAGGGTACAAAAGGAGTATTGGAAAGCACTGAGTTAACACATGGTCTCTTCTCTCAAGAGGTTTACAATTTAACTTAAATTTGTTGTATTTTAAACATGCTTGAAATTATTTAATTTTTTGTATCATCATTCGTCATTTTTAAAAGGTATTGCTATAATATCCTCATAAACTGTGATTTCTGAATTTTCTGGCATGGTACCAACATAAAGTTACATGTTCTATGTTGTTTTATCTTTTCCTATAAATACATTTACAAATTACCAAAGAGGCTATTGTTAAACCATGTGTTTTAATTTTGGTTTATAAAATAAAGTCACTAGAACTATGCCCCAGTGTTGTAAGTAGGCTTATCAAATTTATATGTTTAAATAAAAAAGTAATGTCGCCCAATAAAAGACTGTTAATAGATTTCTAACAACCTGTCCTAGATGGTCGGTCATTCATTCCTCGGATTGTATCTTCACCTAGAGTTGTCCTGTGTTGGAAACATTCAACTTCAAACCAATAGTCAAATTATCTTCTGTTCATCTAACTTCACTGCCCTTACTCCCATTGCCATCCTCCGACTCCGCATGGGCGTGGCTGATTTTCTATCATCTTTTATTTCTTTTGGATTCCTGTGCAGGACTGCATGGTCCATGGCTTTCACATCTCTCACAGCAGTGTCATTCCACGTTCTTTTGTCCTCCTCCCACACCTGCGCCATCCATCCTCAATCCTGGGTCAGTTCATTGTCTGTTTGCTCTGCACTTGCGCAGGCAGAGAAAAATCTCATAACATTGGGTTGATGACAACGTTGCAAACTCACATGTTTTTTGACCTAGCTATTCACTTGTTCTTACTTCTCTCGCATTTCCTATGGAAATGCTGTTAACCTTTTTCATTCTCTTCAAGTCTTCCCCCTTATTCTCAAAAAATCATATTTAAGAGATAACCTTGCCTCTTTTTTCACATAAAAGATAGAAGCCATTAGGATTGATCCTTCTCAATTTCTTCTTACTGCAACTTGCCAAGATTTGCAGGTCATCTTTTCACTCTTCAAGACCTAGCTCAAAAGCCACCTTTTTGTTGTGGCCACCTTGGATCATTCTTTCCCAGCTCAGGTAGTCAGTCCTCTATTCTCTGAATTCCAATCACATTATAAACATAATCATTGTCAAAACCATATTAGCGTAGTGGCTCATATCTGGAATCCCAGAATTTTGGGAGGCCAAGGTGGGAGGATCACTTGAGGCCAGGAGTTTGACACCAGCCTGGGCAACATAGTGAGACCCTGTCTCTACAAAAAATAAATTAGCTGGGCATGATGGCATGTGCCTATAGTCCTAGCTACTTGGGAGGCTGAGGCAGAAGGATCACTTGAGCACAGGAGTTTGAGGCTGCGATGAGCTGTGATTGTCCCATTGCATTCCAACCTGGGGTGAGACCCTATCTCAAAAAAAAGAAAAAGAGATTTTTCAGAGATGTATTTCAAATTTCCTCTCTGTACCAAATATACCTTAATTTTTAGTTCAAGAAACATAACCTGTAATACTTACCAAGTTATAATTTTAAGAGTTTAACTGTTAATAATAGGTAATGCATTCACATTGTTCAAATTTCAACAGGTACAAAGATAAATTAGTGAACATTCTTCCACTCCTGGGCCTAACTACCAGTTTCTTATGTATTTTCTAAAGATATTTTTGGCACATGTAAGCTATTAATTATATGTATTCCCCCTCACCCACATTTTTGTTATACATGGATAATATATCATACATACTGTTATACACCCATCACTCAACAATAGACACCAGAAATTATGCCAAATCAGTACATAAAGTATTACCTCTTTCTATTTTATAGATGCATAATTTGGTAGATTAAAGACAATCAAAAATTCTTTGCCCCTTCTCTAATGAAGAGATAGAGTCCACTTTTCTCCTCTCGTACCTAGGCCGGCTCTGTAACTTACTTTGCTCAATAGAATGAGGTAGAAATGATGCTGTAGAATTTCTGAGACTGGCCCTTAAGAGATCTTTCGTGCTCTGTCACTCATGCTACAATGCAGGGTCGAGATCATAACTCACTGTAGCCTCGAACTCCTGGCCTCAAACAATTATCCCCCCTTAGCCTTCTGAATCACTGGGATTACAGGCATGAGCCACCACGCCTGGCTCAAGAGGTCTGCAGCTTTATGCCCTGGGAACATTCCTTCTTGGAAGCTAGCCACCGTGCTGAAAGAAGCCCAAGGCATGAAGGAAGGCCATGGGGAGAAGAGCTAATGCTAACGCACTCCAGTTAACAAGCTGATTGCCCAGCCCCACAAGCACCCACTGACAGTCTTATGAGTAAGCCACCTTGGACATGCCAGCCTTGTGGAGTCTCCAGATGACTGCAACCCCAGTGGACGTTACATAGAGCAGAAGAGCTTCCCAATTAAGTCCAGTCACCCATGAAGTTGTAAGAGAAAATGAATAACCACTATTGTTTTACTTAGAGTAATTTTTGCTTTTTATTTTTATGTAGTCAAATTTATCAGAGTGGGGTCTTTCCTACTCCGATAGACATTCTGCCTTGGATTCTTCTAGCATTTCTTTTTCATACTTTAATTTTAATCGTTTTTAAAATTTAAATATTCTTTGAGATATAGGTCCACCTTTTTAAAGGTGGCTTTCTATTGTATTCCACATTCTATTTATTCACAAGTCTGGCCTGCTGCCTGTGTGCTCCTCAAGGGCAGGAAACCTGTCTCTTTCATGGCTATGTCCTGAAAACCTACAGTAATAGATCACATATAAAAGACTTTCAATGTTTTGCTAACCATATGAAAGAAACTTTAGTCCTGCACTGAGTTCCACAGATAAAGCCACTCTTTCTGACATCACCTGGGAGGAATTTGTTGACAAAGGACAAGGAAGCTGCATTCTGAAGAACCATGTTTGAAACTCTAGAACTTAAGGCTCAGCAATCTGGGACTATTTTTAAGTTTCTCTTTTCTCCAGCTATATTTCCTGTATACTATGCATGACTTCTCTTTCTTCTGATGCTAATTAATTAACTTAATACCCCAAATGCCAAATCCTTATTTATTACCGTGCACACACAGACCTCTATTAGAGATCTGGAATGTTGATGCTTGGGTAGGTACTTTAACCTTGCCTAACCTCCATCACAATAATTAATTTTAATTGCTTTTTTACCTGGTTACACGATCCCCCACCTCCATGGAAGCAGTATAGCTTTGTAAAGAAACAGATTAAAAAAAAAACCCTAATAGGAGCTTCTTAAAAAACAGACATGAAATATGATTTGAACATTCAATAACCCAATATATAAAATATTCAAAACAAAGGAAATGTGTTACTTTCACTGTTTCTTTCTAGTGCTGCCACCGTTCTCCCAAGACAGCACGGCCTTAAACTCTATTCCTCAGCAGAAATTTCCTGCTCTTATAAATAACTTTCAGATTTATCCGGTGATCAAAATTCTTTACCACCTGGCCATTCCTCTTGATTCTAATATTCTAAGTGACTAACATTTTTAACGGTTCTTTGTAATCTCCCTGATACAGAAATACACGTATGCAAGCACATGTGCACTCAGAAAGATTCTATGTTCCTTCTTTTCATTCTTGTGTGCTTTTGGTCAGAAGAGGACATGTTTTAGGAGTGACAGTACAGTAAGAAACTTGAGAAACAACGACCACTGATACTACTTGAGATAAGCTGTGGTTAAGAGAAATCCAAAAGGATGAGATGAGGTAGCTCTTTCGTTCCAAGTACTATTCCATTGAACTAATATTTCAATAATAGAAATAATGACAAATAATTTTACTGAATTCCTCTTGAGTGAGCCAGGTACCCCTCTTCCATGTGTAAACTGTATTTATACTTTGTTTTTCCCTTGTGCTTCTCAAAAGATCACAATAAAAAAACATTTTCCTGAAAGGTTTACTTGATATAGTTCACTAACTTAATTTTTTTACTGCATTTCATATTAGATTCACACATTTCACATGGTGGTTGAACATATAAGGAAAGATATATTTTCACCATAGCTTGACAACATTTCTTCAATATGCTATACTCACAGCAGATTAAACTTATTCAGAAAATTTGAAGCCATCTATTTGAAATTATCACTAGTAAAGTTTGTTAAAATATAACAGATCCATTTTTATAGTTGGAATCACCACCCCCCAACTTTTAAAAGATGAAATTCTTGCAAAGATTAAATACAGTAGATTCCCAGTACGATAAGGCCCAAGGAAGATAACATTACCTGAATCTGATATGCTCATCATGTCAAATGATTTTACTGAATTGATTGCGTCTCAATAATGATTTTAGAATCTTGGTAAAAACATATGACTAAAGTATAGCATTAGTATTATAGTATTCTATAATAAATAAACAGTGGCATTTATCATATGACCTCAATCATGTGTATTTATATCCAAAAATGCACCCATTTATACCAAACCAGGGCATGACAACTCCAGGTTATTTGAAGAACATTGCTCAATAAACAGCAACGAAGACAGAGGAGTTGATGGAAATTCTGGTATTACTTACACTTCCTTCCCTTGCTATTGCCCTTGTAATACACAGAAATAGTTTGTTCGTGTCCTCAATTTGAAGTCTTCTTTCACTCAGGAATATAGGGTACCTGACATATATTGTGGTGCTTTAAAAATGGTCAAGATTTCCCATCAAGAGGTGGTGTCCCTGTCCTTTCTTAGAATCTAGGTGAATTCAGTGACTCCTTTGACAAATAAAGTATAGTGGAAGTGAAGCTGTGTCAGTTTCTGGGGCTCAGGCTATAAGGCAGCTTTCACTTCCTGTCTCCTGGAACACTCTCTTGGAACTCCTGCCCTGGGGGAACCCAGCTGCTGTGTAAAACCTCTGACAATCCTGAGATCACCACGAGTGCACAGACTGTCAGGTCTCTGCTGTTCCAGCCATCCTAGTACAGACACCAAGAACAGTCATCAAGGAACCATCTCAGACCTTCTCATCCCAGCAAACACCCGGTGAAGAAGAATGAAGACCCCAGATGTATCGCCCTAATGGAGCCCATCCCAGCAGCCCCCAGCTGTGCAAGCAACTCCAGCTGTGGCCACAAACATGGTGTGTCAGGGATAAGCTGTCCCTCCTATGCCTGCTGTAATCTCTGACCTACAGAATCATGAACATCATGGATATGATCACTACCTTGATTTTGGTGATGGTTTCTCAGGTGTGTACATATGGGTGTTTATTAAACTGTACACTTCAATATATGCAGTTTATTGTATGTCAATTATACATGAAGTTGCTAAAATTTTTTTAAATGGCTGTTGTTTTACACCATACAGTGTAAAACAGTTTTCAGTTGGTTTGTGATATGATAATAGATAACTTGAACATGTACTTTCTATATTTTATGTTTCTTTTTCCTGATATTTATTAAAATTAAAATGTTATTAAAATATAAGCTTCGCATATGAAACTTTACAAGGTATAGTAAGTACTGTTTTTACAATATTCAATTTGTTTTCATCAAATGCCTGTATGATCCAGACTATACACAATTAAATAAGTGGACCCTTTTTAAAAAAAATCACAGTATAGATTATTATTATTGATAATATTGGTATTATTTTTTACTCGAGTGATTTTTCCTATCAGAACAGATTCTAGGCATGTGCAAATTCACTCTTAAGTTAGATCACTCTAGATCCAAGTCTGTTCCCTAGAACATATTAGGTGTCCTAGAGTGTTGCTGAAAAAAAAAAAAAAGAATGAAATATGGAAGAGAATCTCCAGTAGAAACTTTTATTCTTATTTTAATATATTTATCTAGAACATCTTAATTAAAACAATATTACAAATGATTTCAGGGCACCAGCATCTATCTGAGGTAGATGGCTCTAAAGTTTTAGTTCTGTGATCAGTCAAAAATGCGCATTATAGCAGGTATGGAATAAATAATTATTGCAAACATTCACTGAGTACTTCCCAGATGCCAGACACTAAACTAGGTGGATTCTTTCCTAGTAATAGGTACTCCTATAAATCCTAATATTATACACAATGAAACTGAGGATCCTATAAAGTAATGCACCTTATATTATGAAAAGTTTGCATGTGATGGAGCCAGGTCTCTTTGAAGTCTGGCACCTGACTGCTTCGTTCTTGTGCCTCATTTGGAAATAATGTGACTACCACAAGTCTGACAGTGATGAGACCCAGAGAAGAACAAAAAAGAAAGAAAAGTTAATAATCTTTATTATAACCATTTCATCAGTGGTAAAAACCAAATTAAAGACACTCACACAGGCGGGGCACAGTGGCTCCAGTCTGTAATCTTAGCACTCTGGGAGGCTGAGGCCGGTGGATCGTTTGAACTCAGGAGTCCGAGACCAGCCTGGGCAAGATTGAGACCCGTCTCTACTAAAAATAGAAAAAAAAATAGCTGGACAACTAAAAATATATAGAAAAAAAATTAGCCAGGCATGAGGGTGCATGCCTGTAGTCCCAGCTACTCAAGAGGCTGAGGCAGAAGGATTGCTTGAGCCCAGGAGTTTGCTGTGAGCCAGGCTGATGCCACGGCGCTCTAGCCTGGGCAACAGAGTGAGACTGTCTCAAACAAACAAACAAAAAAGACATTCACACAAAGAATTTTAGAGAATCAACTTCTGTTCAAAAAATCCTCTTTTCACCAAACTTAAAAACTCATTCAACCATCATTCTCTATAATCTTAGAAAGCATTCATAAGATAAGATAGTATTTTCCAAAGACTTCAAGTAGCAAATGGGTGAAGTGACAAAATCAAAAATAGAAGAAAATTTTGTCTAAAAAATTTTAAGATTAATACTGGAATGCATGCATTTATATTTATGCTGGTTCTTATATACTTGAAATATGTGTATATTACTTGTAAATGTACTTTTGCTAACAAAATTACAATTCAGGACAGTAAGAAAGTAAGGAGGAAGCCTGCTTTATGAACAATTAGTTTTAATGACAGTATTCTTGATCTAAACAAAAAAAATCAAAACTTTGCATTTTGCCAATGAATATTTTTTTCTGTGTTTTAAGTCTTAAGAAGTTATGGTAGAAATGCTTCACAAGAATTATTCTTCATATGATATTACTACAACTATATGTTTTACTTATTGTACTATTAAGTTCTTCTCTATCCACTAAACATTACTAATCATGAAAAAAAAATCTTTGTTATGTGTGTCAGAATGCTAAAAAATGTATAATTTCTCAAGAGATATGAATAACAACTCTCGTTACAGTTTGGAAAGGAAATTAATATTGGTGTGTGTGTGTGTATATATATATATATATATATATTGTTTTTTTTTTTTTTTTTTTTTTTTTTTTTTTTTTTTTTTTTTTTTTTTTTTTGAGACAGAGTCTCACTCTGTTGCCCGGACTAGAGTGCCGTGGCTTCAGCCTAGCTCACAGCAACCTCAAACTCCTGGGCTCAAGCGATCCTACTGCCTCAGCCTCCCGAGCACCTGGGACTACAGGCATGCGCCACCATGCCTGGCTAATTTTTTTTTTTATATATATATTTTTAGTTGTCCAGCCAATTTCTTTCTATTTTTTTGTACAGACCT
>RJWJ010012624.1:0-41602 GCA_004363605.1 Indri indri | reverse complement strand
AAAAAAAAAAAAAAAAAAAAAAAAAAAAAGATGGAGCTAGGAACTGTGCCTTACGGTAACCTAAAAACAACAAAACAAAACCCTAAAAACATTTTTAAAAAGTAAAACCTTAAAAACTTAAAAAAAAAAACTTCAAAAAACCTTTTTTCTTTCATCATAAAACCCTCTCAGCATAGTGATATGATTCAACCAGAAGTTACAAATTTAGCTTTCAATAGCTTTTACTCCAGTGTTTTGGGGAACACAGAACAGGGAGCGCACAGAACACCCCTGTTGGAAGACTTCTGCATGCCTTTCTTATCCATATCTCCCAGCGGAGCTCTGTAATTTAAAGCAGCTGCTCAATGCTTTTCACTGACTCTCAGTCCTTCTCTCCTCTCTCTCTCCCTCTTTCGCCTGCCCTTGCCTATCTCTGATGTTGCCTTTATCCCATTTCCTCAGAGAGCTCTGTGACCTTTCTTTGTTTATCTGTTGCATAGTTCTAGTAGCTACCCTGCTCCTTCACTCCTCAGAGATTGGAAGAGGTGAAAATCTGTGAATGCTTAGCCTCCGATATTTTGTTTTGTCCCTATTTCTTCATGGTAATAAATGTCCCTACATCAGCAAGCAAAGCATCTCCTGGCCACCTTTGAAATCCGAAAACCCCCAACACCTCACATGGACTTTTCTTATTGCCCGATTTTTTTTTTATCTCCTTAGTATTTATATTGTCTAACTTACCTGCATATATTAATAATTCTGTTTATCATCTATCTTCCTCCCCACCCTCAACTAGACATGTGAGCCTGAAGAGAGCAAGAATTTTTGTCTGTTTTATTTATTGCTGAATTTCCAAAGTCTTGAACTGAACTTAGCATATAGACTGGTACTCAATAAATATTTGTGGGATGAAAAAAGATAATTCTTGCAAGGAGTCCTCCTCTTTGGTTATTTTGTCTTTCAGAGCAAATTGCTCTGTGGATGTCAGTGGCCCCCATAATTCTGTAGTTGGGACCACTCCATCTACTTTCTCTGGCCATCTATTGTTTTCTGGCTTAAGAGTGTGGCTAGCAGGAGCAGGGAGACTTCTAATTATTTTGATATCTGACATCATTGTTCCAATAAAACATGATTAGACTCCTCTTGGAGGTTACGCATCCCTGTAAAGGACAATGAACACAAGCTCTCTGGGAGTCCTGGATATACAGCTACCTGGAGCTTTAGCTTCAAGAACCAGAACTCGGTCTAAAACAAGGCTAACACGATGTTTGAGAGAGACAGATATGGGTTTGAAGTTGGACTCTACCACTTACACACTGTATGTCCTTTGACCTAACCTTTTTGAGCTTCAATTTTTTCTCACTTATAAAGCAGGTGTACCAGTCAGACTCTATGGGACATACATTAAATGAGATAATGTATGTAAAGTGCCATCCCAGGACAGGGCACATGGTAGGCATTCAATAAGTTGTCCAAATAAACAAAAAAATATACAAGAGGGAAGAATCTTGTATATCCAGTAAGTGGCAGTTACAGAGAGGAGGCCAATTTGGACCTAACATGAAGAGTGGTGTTGGCTCAGTTAGATGTGTGCAATGATGGAATGACTCTCCTTCAGTGTAGTGACAGTCTCCATGATGACGACTTAAGAGAAGCTGGGTAACAGAGTATCTGGGAAGATGAAGAGGCACAAAGTGCACTGGGTATCAAGGATGCTCCATGTGCCAGTTCAGGTCCTCAGAGAAGCAGATATCAAGATGGGATTAAATATATAAGACATTTATTAGGGAGATATCCATGAGAGACAACGCAGTGAGGGACAGCAGAGGCGGGGAGTGCATCAGCCATGATGCAGTCTCATCTAGCATGAAAGAGAGAGGGAAGGAAACAAGGAAGATTGAGCGGGAATGTATTAGACTTCCCTGCA
Source organism: Indri indri (assembly GCA_004363605.1). Taxonomy (NCBI): domain Eukaryota; kingdom Metazoa; phylum Chordata; class Mammalia; order Primates; family Indriidae; genus Indri; species Indri indri. Next base: position 39,696 of record RJWJ010012624.1, on the reverse strand, counting down.
GTTTTAAGGAAAGTTCAACAAAGCTGTCAAAGGGTCCTTAAACCAAAGTCAATGTCAGAGGAGCTCTACACCTCCCACAGGGGCCCCTACCTTAGTATCTCTGCACTCAGTCATTGGCTGGGACCAGTCTGTAGGAGTGTCTTTGGTACAAACACGGTGATGGATTTCAGAGCATAGCAGATGGAGCTTTTATTCAATGACACTCCCCAGAGTTGGAGGTCCAAGAACTTCCCAAGCTTCCACACACACTATTTACCTTTCTGATGCCTTTAATCCCTGCAATCTTGTGATCCCTGAAAAGGGTCAGACACTTTCAATGTCTGATCATTATCTTCAATCAATGATTTCATTGCAGAAGAATTAAATTTCTTGAAACATTTTCCTTCACATTAATTGACTCTAGATTCCAGCTTGTGGAATTACAAAAGAAGAGGAGAAGCCCAAGTGAAATTTTATGGGAACAAAATGCCCCCTGCATACCTTGTGGAAGGACTTTCTAAAACAAGATATAACACATCCTGTTCTCAGTGATAGCCTATCTCAGCAGCAGCCCGGAGAGAAAGAAAATGGAGATGCAGTGTTCTGACACCTAAGTCTCTTTCCTGCTGCTGCCTGGGGCACCTAGGAGCCCAACTCTGGGCCTGTTTCTTCCAGATGAGAGGCTGAACTCAATAATCAATATTCCCAGAGGGCTCAGCCAGGCTGAACAATCCATGCTACCAAGGCTGTTGACCTTTAACTGAAATCATTGTTTTGAATTTAATTGCACTTTGTTACTAGCTAACTCCAGAGGGAGGAGAAGAGAATTCTAAGTTTTTCATTGGGCGCACTTTGGCAAAAGTTGGATCAAGAACGAGAGGCTGTTTCCTAGTGTTGCAACCAGGTTGTGCCCTCAGTTAAGTTTAATTTACAAACTCAGCATCTATTTTGTACCAGACACTGTACTTGGTGCTGACAAATAGGAATGAATAAGACACGGGCTGTGCACCTGGGCATTTACAACACTACTGCATTGTGTGTCTTCTTCTCTTGTCATTTGTGCCACCTGATCTCATTTCTTCAGCAATGACATTCTCTATACTAGCCAAGTCCCTCACACTAGTAGACAAATACCTGCACTGCAGGATCCATCCACATCTCCCTTCCCCTTCCAGCAAAGCGCAAAGGAAAAACCATAGGCTCTGGAGTCAAATCTCAGCTTCCTAAACATCTAAATTTCAGAAAATTACTTAACTTTTATAGCTATCAATGTCCTACTCTGGGAACTAAGAAAATGGGCCGTACTTTATCGGGACATTCTGAAGATTAGAGATAATCTATGCGAAGCTACTGTCAAAGCCCTTGGCACATTTTCAGGGGCTCTCACTATTATTGTAAATACTTTTTTCCTTATAAAATGTTACTCAATCTGCCTGAACCTACTCCTATTATTATGATAAAGGGTTAAGAGGTTACTTGTCACAAATAACCTGTTTGCTTTTAAATAATTGCCTTATTAAGTCACAGTGTCTGTGACAGGAGAATGAAACCCTGTAGATGCTGAGATGCTGGGCTTTTTATAAGATTTTGAGTCTGAAATTTGGAGCGTCAATTAAATCATGGCTACTTTAGTCAGCCCTATGCATGGATCTTACTGTTCATTTGGATAAAAGCAGCATTCTAACATTTACTGGTTTCTCACCCTCCATATTAAGACAGTCCAAGTAAAACCTCTAAATGAGCCAGTTTGGTCATAATTATTTTTCTCTGTGTTGTTGAACTGACCTCTTGATTGATTTATTGACTGGATGTATTTTAATTCTCATTTCCCTTGCCTATTTCTGTGTCATTTGACATTTTATGAAGGACGACCTCTCTTTTAGAACAGTCTCTTTTCTTGTGTGTCTTACATTCATCACCTTTTAGAATTCTTTTTGATTACCTCTCCTCCACCCATCCTTGTTACCTGAGACTCACAGGACCCCGTCAGGCCCCTTCTCTCTGTGCCCTCTCTAGGAAATCTCACTAGATTCCTTGGTGTTAAAGGTCACCTGTATATTGATAACTCCAAAATCTTTGTCTTCACTTGAGCTCTCCGGAATGAGTTCCTTGCCACATATTCTGCCACTTTCCAAGAATCTCCTGCTGGGTGTTCTTATTAATGCCTAACCAGCAGAGACCAGGCAATAGGAAATACGCCTGTAGCCAAACAGGCTTAGCTTTATTTAGCTTGCTGTGGATCAGGAAATTCATACTGGAGGCACCATAGGGATTAATTCTGAATTGTGTTTTGTCAGAAAGCAAGTAAATGATTGTGGATTCTGGTAATTTTTACCTAGAAAGCATGATGATTCAAGTGAGGCCTTGCTAAGTCACCATTGGTAAATAAGGGTGGCTACTCTGTCAGTTGGACAAGGGAGACATTTGGCTAATTTGTGGTTGTAGAGTAACCTTGATTCTGCCTTATTTTAGACATGATCTTAGAGTAGCCTTATCTGGTCATTACTTATATGGGATGAACATAGTTTATACTTGGTTGGGAAACTATGGCCTAGGGCCATTTTTGTCGTTTGATTCCATGGCAACCTCAAGGTCCCCCATCCCTATTTCTCCAGTGATTTCATGCACACAGTCCTGTGCTTTCTTTCATTCTCATCCAGCCAAACCAAAAATCAGCAAGTCATGCCTCCCATTTCCTCATCTTCACTGGTATGGCCTCAGTTCAGAAACTTGATACTTCTTCCCTCTTTAATACAAAGATATTTTAAATAGTATTCCTACATCTTCCTGTTTGTCACTACAACAATTTATTTGAATACTACTAACATAATGAAATTTCTAAATATAAATCCGATCACGCCATCAGCTTGTTTAACAATATTCACTAGTTTATCTGGCACTCGGAGGATACGCAACCATCCTTAGATTGGTTTATGAGGCCTTCTTGATCTGATCCTTGCCAGTCAGAGACACTGCTGCCCAGCCCATGCTCTCAGGCAGCAATCAGTCTGAAGGACACAGAGAGGGCTCTTCTCCCCATGTGTGAACTTGTTCCAATCACATCCATTAGGCTGGGAGCATCTCCATATCGAAGAAAGAAAGTTTTGATGAAAAGATGAATGGAAAGATGAGTAATGAAATTTACATTTGGGTATAGACTTAGAGTAAGAGGTGGGGAAAAAAAAATTAAATTGAGACTTGCAAGGTGAAGAAGGAAAAGAAAGAAAAAGAAGATTTGAGAAAGAAAGAAGGATGGAAGGATATGAAAGAGTAAGAAATGCATTGTGACCCAGGGTGTAGGTTATTTGACTACAACTATCCCACCATGGCCGACAGGCATTTGTCACATCCCCGCCATGTTGTGTAGAAGGGCTGGTAGTAGGCAGTCATCAGTACTGACTGTAGTGTCTGCTTCAGGCTTTGGAATGGGCCTTCTTGACAACCAAACTTTTTAATATAATGGAATTAATCTTCCTTAGCACTGGTACTACTTGCTATGTAATTTCCTTGCAGTAATTTACACTGAAAAATTAAAAAGAAGGAAGGTGCTCTGTACTACCTATTAAATTCAGCCAGAGGGTATGTTCTGGCTTTCAAATATAGCCCCAAAATGATTCAAACAAAATGCTACTCTGTAGGTCAAAAATAAGCTTTGAATAGAGCATTATTTTTTCTTAACATCTCAAAAATCTTTTGATCCCCCAAAATAAAGTGGAAGCAGTAAAATAGATTGGGTCACAACTACTAAACATGTGCTAATACCTTGAACATTTTGACATTCTATCAGATTCTATGAAACATTTTCAAAATGTACTTCTGAGAATAAGGAACATAATACCATCTGGATTTCTGAACTTTTGATGTGCTACTGGCTGGAAAAAATAATTTCACCCTTTTAATAATTCAAATTAACTTGAAATTTAATAATTCCACCTTTTCAATAATCAAATTAACATTGTGAACTGAAAAAGCTGTTAATTGTCAAAATTCATATGGTATAATTTTCTCTCATTGAAAAGTGTTCTTCTTGGAAAGCTACCATTATCTCTATTATCTAATGTAGTTAAATGAATAAAATCATATTGGTGAATAAATATTGCCACATCTTCAATAGTTTGTTGTGGAAAAGTTCAGTTCCATTCATTTCATCACATATTGTGTGGACACTTCTTTATGCAAGATACAAAGTCAAGTTCTGGGTTGGGGGGAAATAGAGCTCTTCTGAGGGATATGCAAGCTTACAAACATGGTTGAGTGATCTAAGGGACACAAGAGGCACACAAACTGGGCACTTTGGGGCTTCAGAAGAAGGAGGCTTGCTGTTCCTTTCGTGGTCAGGGATCAGGAAAAGCTGTGTAGAGATAGTGAAACTGGGATGAATCCTGAAAGGCAGAGGATAGGGAGTAGGACATTTGAGGTGAAAGATGGAGGGTGGGCAAAACCACCACTTCGGAATTATTTCCCCGCACCTGCTGCTTTGATTATATCATTCATCTTGACCGATTGTAGGGAATTGCTCTGACATTTAAAACTAAACTCTCTGAAAGAAGGCTCACAAAGTAAGACTAAACTAACACTATCCAATCCTAGCATGGCTGTTAAATTGAAATGAATCAATGCACAGGAAGCATCTAGCACATAAACAGAAAAGTGTGGCTCAGCAAAGCCAAAGAGTCTTCTTTTCTCAATTATATATATGGACTATATATCATCATTTTCATATCCCATGCTCTTTAAAATTGTCATGACACATAGGAAGCACTCATACTTGCAGAATGTGTGAAGTAATACTGTTCATGTACTTGGAACTATCTTGGACCAGTTTGGCATCTCTTAGCTATCTACCGACCATTCCCAATTCAAACTCCATTGTCTACCAATATTTTTCTACAAAACTGATTGAATATTAACTTTTCTTCAGCCTCCGGCCACAACCTTGTCCTAGGCCGTAATTGCTTTATATAACATTTGTTGTACGCCATCCCACAGTAAACCATCAGTCCCTTCTCCTCTCTCTTTATGACTCTATCTGCTTGGAAAATCTTTTTCCAATATTTCTCTGCATATTACTCTAACTCAGTAGTTCTCAAAAAGTAGTGCATCAGCACCACCTGGGAACTTGTGGAAAATGCAAATACTGAGTCAGAACCTAGAGGTCAGGCCCTCCAGATGATTCTGATACATAGCAAGTTTTGAGAACCACTGCTCTAGATCATCTTCCCTTGCTCTAAGTCCTATCATGATTTCCTCTGCCTATTGGCTTAGATCATAATATTAGAACCTCTAATGAAGGACCTGCACAGTTTAATAAGACCTTCCTTTATTCTTTTCTATTCATCTCATGTTAGTGTCCACAAACACTCCTGTTTCAGCTAAGATGACAGGAGCCATTCTTACAGTACTTGTAAGTACTTACAGTGCTTTTATTAGACAGTTCTGTGTTTGGTACAGAAAGAGGGTTTGAAGAGAAATGGCAAACAATAAGGCTGGAAAGGCCTGAAAAGGCCACATCAGAAAGGATCTCATAAACCACGGCTTAAGTTTTATTATAAAAAATCATGGGAACTCATTGAAGCGTTTTAAGTAGGAAAATAATCATGATCGGATACACATTTTAGAAACATCATTCTAGATGCTAGGTGAACCATTGAAAAGGGGAATGGAAAGGTGTATACTTAAATAGAATATTTTTGAAGGAGTTCTTATGAAGTATCTGATGACAAGTCAACATGGTATTGAGATTGATACTAATTTCCAGGCACTGGCCTGGATGTTGGGATGTAGAGATTAATAAATCATGACACTTGCTGTTGAATTGGTCACAGGTTATTTGAATAACCAGCCACTTGAGCCTACAATTACAATGCAAAATGAAAGTTGTCTTAATAGGGACACCCAAGAAAAATGATATGGATGCACCAAGATGGGAGATTGGGTGCATCATACAGGAGGAGTTAGTTTTGGTAATTTTTCTGCTGTTCTAAGCTGTAAGAAGACTCTTAAGAATTTTTATGTTTGTTATAATGGCATAAATACCAAAATGTTCTTAAATGGCTTATTGAATGTGAATGAATGAATACATGAATTGTAAACTTGCCTTACAACTTCTAAATACCTGATGCTGGTTTTTAATAAATACAGAGAAAGATAGTTATTAATGGGTGACTTGGCACACAAGGTCTTAAAGCTGAAGAGCATAGCTAGTGGTTCTCATCCCACATTTCATGCACTACCAATCCAAGGCAGAAGATAGCAGCCTAGGAGGGATATGGGATTTGTTTTCAAGAATGCAGAGCTCCGAAGTTGAGGCACTGATGTTAAAAGTACTTAGTACATGCTTGTCTAGAGACTTGTCTTAGCTTAAGTTTCATCTAGACACAGAGCTTGAGCCAGGGGCTCCTGGATAGATAACATAGTCTGGGAAGTGACCCCAGGAAACAAGAGCGAGTGACTGAGAGTTAGTGTGAAACAGGACAGAAGAGCAGTTCAGGGATAAATTATTACATTGAAACCTCCAAGATCTAGGGTAACCCTCTAAATTTTTCACCTCAGAAGACGTAAGCAGAGCATTTATCCAATAATTCTCATCCCCTATTGGTTAAGGGTTGACTATAGGACTTCTAGGCTGTCCAAATATGAGAGGCTGGAAGGTTGCTACAAGGGACTTCATGTTCTGTGTGTCAGAGGACACTGAGGAAGAAAGCCAGTCATATGTGCTGAGCTGAGGCAAGGTGCTCAATTAAGCCATTGTGTAATGCTGCTTATTATAGTAATGATTAGAGTAAATGTTAGAAAAAAATGATATGAAATGGGGAAGGAAATATGTCCTCTACAGTGCTTCACATAGGTGTCTCATTTGACTTTTAAACAATCCTGTGACCTTGGCTTTATTATAACTTCACAAATGAGTAGATAAGGATCCTAGAGGATAGCTAATATGCTATGGTCACCCGGAATGTTATCACGAGGATTGTAATCTGCATATGTCTGAATGAAAAGTCTATCCTTTTTTGGTGTTCCCACACAGACCCGCCCATATTTCAATAACCGTCGGCCTTACAGTAGTGATATGCTCTCTATTGCTTCCCCTTCTTGCTATAAACTCCCTATTTGCACCTGTGACCCTTTGGTCCCTGAGGGGCACTCTTGAATATTTGAGTTTCTCACAGTCAGGACCCTAGCTCACCCCAGCCCAGCATATTCCCTCGCTCGTCCCATTCTAAGTCTATCGCAGAGTTGTGAGTCTGTCCAACCCCTGTCCACCTGGGTACCTGCAAATGTCTTTTCCCACCCAGTGATGCCATATATGCTATATTTATAAACTTTGACATTTAAAATTACCCAGTGGTGAGATTTATACTTAACAAGGTACATTTATTGCTCTTTAATAAGAGAATCATTATTTTCACTTGCATTTTAGAGCTAGGCAATACAAGAAAATTACTGTTTATCCATATGTCCTGCAAACTCAGTAAATGATAAACGACAGAACACCTATAATCATCCAAAGAAATTTCTCAGAAAAGTAAGCTCGAATGCCTGGACAGATGCTTTCTCTCCTCATAGAACTGTCACACTGAAAGGTGCTGTGAAGGAGGAACACAGCCTCTCAGCTTTGCTGTCAAAGTCACTCCTCCATTTCACAATGGTCTTCTGGAGCTGAATCAGATCCAATGCCCCAGCCCCTCTCTGTCAGGACCTCTACTATGAATGTATTCAATTAGTCTCCAGCATTCATCATTATTTCTATATTTAGTCAATCATGGCTTTTGTAATTTCTCCCTTAGACTTTTATTTATGTTCTTATAGTCTACCCTATGATCTCTCTCTCTCTTTCTCTATCTCTCTCATTCTTATCACATTTTTACGTTTTTTTAAAGCAAGGTTATTCTATACTATATAAAATAATTTGGAATGTTCATTCCAAGGCATTTAAAAAAATAAATTGCACTCAGAATATTTAATTGTATGGAAGAACCATAACCTATCACGTCATTTTCCTGGGAGTAAAATCATTGGGTCAGTGGGCTTTTCATATGTCATGCGAAATTTCTCATTGAGTTTTACTTTTACTCTCCATACAGAGCTGGACTATTTTCCCCACACTCATGCCTATGCATTTTAAGAATTTTGTCAATAAAAGTCAGTTCAGTTGCACACAACATAAATGCACAAATTTATTGGATAAAACAATGTAAATTTTTATTTCCCTCTAAAGTATTGGAGATTTGGAAATAGATAGTTCACTATATGTTAAGGTTCCCCGATTCCTGTCATCATCTTTGCAATCCTAGTACATGGCTCCCATGCTTCAAGGTAAGTTATTACACAAAAAAAGTTTACTAGAGCCATCAATTCTGCCTTACACTTTAGAAGAAGGAAAAACAGAGACAGAAAAGACTCCCTTCCAGCTGACTTGACTTTCTTTTAGGAGCACTCCTGGAAATTCTGTATGAAACTTCCAATTACATCTTATTGGCCAGGCCCCATGTGACTATACTCAGTTGCAAGCGAGATTGGGAAATGCAGAGATTTTTTTTCTCGATGGCGAAATGCTCAACCATAAAGCAAGATTTTATTGGTATAGAGGGAAAGCAGAGTAAATATGGGCTAGGCAACTATCAGACTCCATCACCATAGGAAAAAAAATAATGTTATCACAGTTTGTTAGATGGTAGTCCATTGATTATTAGCAATATGAAGCATTTTTTTATATGTGCTGGAAATTTGAAGTTTTTCTTTTTCATATTGCTCAGGTATATTTTTCATCATTTATTCTGTTGGAAAAGAATGTGAATGCTATTGTGAAAAGAGTTTGACAATGAAAGATACTTAAACTGGATATGAAAGATGAAAGCGTGGAAACAGAACTGATACCATTGAATTCATTTAAACATAGAACAAAGACTAAATTCCTTTTGGGAATGTGCTTACAGGAAGTAAATATTAGGAACTCTGACAATATAAAAGTGAACATGACAAAAATAAAACCTGGAGGTGGATGACAGAGGAAGTCGTGAAGTAGCGTTTGCATATTTTCTTATAAATTTTTAAAAAGTCAGCCAATAGCTTCTGCCCAATTTAGATACACCTACAATAGGAAAATCAGAGTTATAGAGTACTTCGATAGAAGAATCAATCTAGAAATATACTACTAATAACAGCAATAATAAACATGACAGGCTAAAATGAATAGGGTAGGTGATAGGAGATGTTATTTTTTTCAGCTGTCATAACAGGAACTCTATAACTATATTGAGCAAAGATGATACAGAGAGTTAAATATAACATAACAAGTAAACTTAACCACTTAAAAAAACCATAAGGAGACTGCAGATCTTTTAAAAAATAAAAAGAAATCACACACATATCCCATATATCCTAAAAAATATATGTCCACATAATAAAAGACAAAAAGCATTAACAAGAAAAAAGCTACATAAAGCAATAGAGAGACCAATTTTGTTAATCTAAAGAAATAATATAAATTTTAATCTATTGAAAGGATTAAAGCCTCAGATTTCATTAAACAAATTTCCAGTATGCATTACATGCAAGAAACATATTTAAAACAATGTGAACCAAAAATATTAAATGTAAAAAGATGGACAAGTACCTACAATATCGTAACAACAAAAATACATGAAGGATAAAGAGAAGCTAATATAAAACTAAGAGTAGGAGATTTTAAGACTATTAGATGATACTTTCAAAATTATTTCATAATAACTGATACTCAAAATTTACAAAGAGGGAGACAATATGGAATAGTATGAACCAACTTTACTTATAAATATTAAGGTAAAACTTTCAAAAATACATGTAATAAAATATAATTCGGTATATTTTTAAAATAAAATATAGCATGATCACAGTGGTAAGTGTGCAAACGTGGTTCACTGTTAAGTAATATAGCAAAGATGGTGGGTTGGTTCATTCAAGATGTATGCCACTTTGCTTAGGGTGATCATGTCTGTATTGAAGAGGATAAACAGCTAAATATCTACAACTTATACACTCCCTATGGAGAGACAGACATGCTGCTGTGGATTTGGTTGATAAGACCAATAATCATGGAGGTGGCTGACTCTTATCCAGAACTCAGCATAAATGATGGTTTTCTTAAGCCATCGGGTGTGGAAGCAGCCCTCTGATCCCAAGAACCTTGATAAAATGGTGTGATGGTGGAGGATGCAGCGGGAATAAAGGTTTCCTAATTCTCCAGCCCCCTGGTAAGGCTAAGGTAGCAGCTATATTGATGAATCAGTTGTGCACAATTGTTCCAGATAGGCCTGGAGGGCCAATCTAAAGCCGAACTCCTGGTTTTTAATATCTTTCTGCTTAAAGTCATAGTATTGTTTTCTACTATCTGCAGTTGTATTCTGACCAAGACATTAATAAATATAATTAACCGTGTTCATGTATCATAATAGATCAAATTATTGTCTACAAAAATTCCAAAAATGCATTTTCTTAAAAATAAAATCAGTACAAGTTATACATTTAGCAATCAAGTATACTTAAAATGTATTTAGATGGAAACATATTTTCAAGCCTCCAATTAAAACGAGGGACAACAGATCTTAATTCTTTGTGATATAAAGTGGATAGAGCCTCATTTCATTTCTTAAGTGAGAAACGCTAATTTTACTGATTGAAAATACATTATCAGTGTATTAAGAGATTTCTTTTCAAAGGCTAAACCCAGTTTCCCCCTGCCAAGATAAAAGTACTCTAGTATCTTCAATGAAATGCATAAGAAAAGTCTGCTGACCAACACATCTAAGGGCAGATGGTTAGATCTGCTACGGAGGCTGTAAACTGTGTCATTCTGAGACAAATTGGATTTAAAAATCATGACCATATTCATAACGACCATTAACAGTTGGATAAGCTAAACAATGAAACTGGAAATTCCAACTTTTGAAATTCTTGGGAAAACAATCCAGAAGTTTAGATAAATAATAACCTAAACTTAGGGTTTGAAGAAGATATTCTCTGGTATCCAAGGGGGTTGTATTATAAAACTATTAAAGATTATATAAAATGCAAAAAAAAAGTTTTTGTATACACTTAACAAACAATAGGCAGAATTTACATGAAGACAATGTAAAAATTATGTTGAAGTAAGCACACACATAGAAAGCCATTGTACTTACAGAAGAAAACTTATCGTTCATTGATTTTATTATCTGAAAGTTCTCCTGAATGTTCTGATTGTTTGTAGTAGGATTTCTTGAGTTAAATTTCGACCTTGCTTCTTATGCCGAAAAAATTTTCAGTTAGATAAAATTTTAATCTAAAAAATGAGCCACAAAAACACTAAAATTAATCATGACTGAATTTACATATCATCTTGAAGTAGAAAAATTATCATATGCAGGACTCAGAATTGACAAACTGTAAGTTAAAATAATAATAAATCTAGTCACATAAAAACTTTGAACATATTATGTTAATAACATCAAAATCAAAGCAAAAATGTGAAACCAGGAAATAAATATTCATAACATATATTTTACTAAGATTCTATAACCCCCCCCAAAATTAGTATAAGTATGGTAAATAAATGAGAAATCCTCTTAAATACTATACAACTAAACAATACAAATAATGGAGAAATAAATGACATATGCAAAAACATACTCCTAATTAAAGACATTTAAATTAAATAAAAAATTGGATCACCTATTCATGTATTCAATTGGCAAAAATTTTAAATTTGGTGATATTAATACTGGAAAGATGTATAGATTTTTGCTTCTTTTCTGCAGAAATAAAATCCTTTGATTCAGCAATTCTAGTCTCTTGATTTGTACCTGAAAAAGTTGGCTAAGTTTTTTCAACTGGAATGCACACCAGAGGTTTATTTATTATAACAAACAAAAGAAAACAAATACTCATCATCAAGTTGGTATTAACCGATCAACACTTAAGTGCACATATAGTAATAACATTCATCAGGCGTTGGGGGTTGGGACGAGGGAGGAGGGGATGGGTATATTCACACTTAATGGGTGCGGTATACACCGTCTGGGGGATGGACACGCTTGAAGCTCTGACTTGGGTGGGGCAAAGGCAATATATGTAACCTAAACATTTGTACCCCCGTAATATGCTGAAATAAAAAAAAAAATAAAAAAAAGAAAACAAGTAATGCATTCTTCACTAGGTAATGGTCAAATAAAATATATTTTAAAATCTAAATAAGTCTTATAATAAACTACTTTATATAAATATTAACATATATGAAGAGGATCTATATATGCTGTTATGAAAAGATCTCTAATGTATATTATTAAGTACAATAAACAAGAATCAGTAGACATTTTACATTATGATCTATTGTGCAAATATGATTATCTGCATATTAGTAAAAAAGCACACACTGATACATTCACAAAAAATTATCGTGACAGAATTAATATAACCTGTTATCTTGGTTACTTTGGACCAGAGGACCTGTAATGTGGGGAAAGATACTCTGCTTAACTACTTAGTTTTTTCTATGTATTTGAATTTTCCAAACTTGTCCCCAAAATGTTTTCCTTAGAAAATATACCCACATAGATTAACATGTGAGATTACAGGTATTTTTATCTCTTTTTTGTTTTATGCGAAGAGCCTAGTTAAGTGTGTACTTACATACACATATGGACATATGTGTCCATACACGTGGGCATATCCAATCTTCTTGAGAATTTACTAGGTGACAATGAACCAATTTTCCATGGAAGATTTTTAGTCTGTGCCACAATGATGTGAATCACGTAAGACTACCACTCTATGTGAGATGCTACAGGGACTCAGAAGTCATCAGGACTTGGTAATGCCACACACAATGTGGCGGGGGGAGCGAGGATTTCAACATGCACGTGCTATTCTCATATTGCTCCTTCCACATACTGTGTTCTCCCTATCGACTGTAACAAAAATATGCATATTTCCTTTAAACAATAGATTTCTCATGTTAAAAGCTATTTTAATTCTAAATGTGGATGAACACTCAATCTTTGTACATGAATAAAAATGGAAGATAATATGCTGAGATGACACTGCATCAATAAAAACTGATAATCCATTATTATAACACGTGTAGGTGGATTATATCTCCTTGTTAATGACTAGCTGTGCGTAAGTGCCAGGAGATGAACTTGACATTTGATACTGATACAACCATAAAGAGAAGACCTTGTACTGTGGCCTATTACAGCTTCTTTAAGGTTTAAAGAGCTTTATCTTCCAAAAATGAAAATATGGGGTTGATCTTAGTGAGAGTAGAGAAGTCAACATCCCTTAAATCTTTATGTTCTGCTCTTTTTTCCCCTCTCCAATGGTTCTTCCCTCTATATTTCTAATGCTTTTTACCTCTTTTCCCTTCAATTCTCTCCTCTTCTACAATCTCAGGGTCTTTGAAATGGGCAATGGCCTAAGACAGGACCATAGTAAGATTAGGAGCTCCTATATGTGGGACTAAAACAATGCTTTAATTTGAACCTACATCAAAATTCTGTGCTGGGGGTTATTTGAGTTTTAAGACATTCTTTCATCCCTTATAAAAGAACTTTAGGACAAGAATGAGGGTGAGAGGCTTTTGTTTGGAGCTGGAACAAAGGCATCTGCCTGGGCCAAGCGGTTCAAACCTAGAGGTTGCTTTTGCCTAATGAGCAATTGCTTCTATTTCAACTTTCCTGTAGCTCCAGCATGGATGTTGGAGAATAAAACTGGGCTTTGCTCAAAGACTAGGGATGGGATGGAGAGCTATTTGTGTAAGAATTGTCTAGTCTCGTGTTCATCTTCTCTGCTCACAGCCATAGTATCATCTCGAATGCACCTCTCCTAAACCCTGAGTGAACAGAAAAGTCTCCTTTATGCATGTAAATCACAGGACCCCCCAGGACACCTTTCTTTCTTTCTTTTTTTTTTCTTAAACTAATTACATTAAATTGATTGTATAGATTTATGTTGTGAATCATCAGCCACCACTTAATGATCTCCCCCTGGGATCCTTCAGTCCAATTTCTCTGTGGTTATTAACAATGCACTTATCACTGTGGACCATGTCCTTTGGTAACCTGCATAAACATCATTTCTCCTGTAGTGTACTGCAAGTTCCTTGAAGGCATGTCTTCTCTAGTTGATTTATTCTTGAATTGTACCCACCCTTACCAGGGCTTTGCATGTAGCTAAAGAAATATTTGTTCATTGGAAGTGACTGTTAGGAGATCGAGTTCCTCTTTGTGCGTACTGAGGGCTGCATCATGGCTTTCTGCACACTGAGGGCATTCTGATAAAGATCTAGGTTTCCTGAGATTTTTCTCAATTTCAAACATCATGTCTTTCTGTCTGTCATATGATATATCTTGAGTTTGGGATTAAAAATATGGTGACATTATTGTATAGCATTTCTCTTCACGTGAAATTAATGTTTAACATTGGAGAATCATTTCTTCTCTGAATTCATGACAAAATTTTATTTTATTTTTTCTAAATTTTACTTGACGGTTGTTCCTGCTCATACACACACAAACACACACACACACACACACACACACACACACACACATACACACACACACACACACAATTTCGATGTCAGTGGTGTCATCAGTGAAAAAGACTGAAATAAACCCAAACTTCCCCTTGAAGATCTCAAAGCTCTTTTGCTATCATTACTTCTCATCACCATTTCTACAGTTCTTTCTTTAATGCATACATGTATGTAATTTAAGGTAAATACTTAGGGGCCATAGGTCTCTAACCCCTGGCATAACAGTGTGATAACCAAAAAGGGAAAGAAGGCCAAGATGACTAAAGTTAAAGATAACAGTTTTATTTAAAGGTTTTCTAAAGTCAAACATGTGAGCATCCTACAGAATCCAAGATGGGATGGAGGGAATTTTTTTCCCCCTAAATCTCAAAACTATAAACTTAATGGGGTTAAACACATCCCACAAATTAATGTCTTAAAACAAAACATCTTCTGTTAAATGTGGAAGTGGGTGTATTTCAATATTCATCTTTCCCTCTCCTGGTCCTCTTCCCTTCATCTTTCCTGTCACCTAGCTCCTGCTGTCCTTATCACCCCCAACTTCAGCTATTTCTTTACAAAACTGCAGCACCGAAGCAGCACACTTTTAAAAGCAGAATTTGGGGCTTGACACAGAGGAAGGGATCCAGCTAACTCTGCAGAGAGAATCTAATTAGGTAGATGGGATTTGAGAAGCTGGAGTTTTTCTAGGACACCTGGCTCACCCTTCTGTGTAATGGAAGTTGTCATTGGCCTTTTGCTGGCAGCTGAGGCATCAGGACGTGGGTGTCACTTCTCATCTGAATTAAACGCTGCCTCTAGCATGACATCTCAGGCAAACAGGAACTGCTGGGTGCTCAGGCATTGGGATTTTTACCGGAGGTCCCTTTTAACTCAGAGACACACAGGGAGAGAGCTGTCAGCTAAGGCTAAGGAAAAAACTCCCCCAAATCAGAACTACCAATACCGGATAGGCTGTCTTGTTCAGTAGTAGGGTCTCCACTACTGGCCAAATTTAGGCAGAGGGGTTGCTTGCTGGGGCTAGGAAAGGAGGGTCAGCCTGAGAGCAACAGGACCTGCTGGGTTAACTTACAACTTTAAGCCTTACGCTCACCCATAGCAGGTGGATGCTATATTCATCATGCATATATTCAATGAACTTTTTTTTAAAGTCTACTGAATGCCAGCCATTCTTTTAGGAATGGGAATATAATGCTTAATAAAAAAAAAGGCAAAGTCCCTACCCTCATGGAGCTTGCATATTAATGAGGAAAGACAGAAAACAAGCAAATTAATAATGGCTATCATGTGGTAATCATTCTATAAGTGGGTAAAGAATGGTGAAATGCTGCTAAACTTTCAGAAGTAAATGAAATTTAGTAAATTTTAATAAAATTAAGCGAAATAATAATTTATAACATTTATTAAGTATTTTCTGAGTTCCTGTCACCATAAGCAAAGCATTATACCTTAAGAAAACTTCATATCCATAAGAACTACAATTCTCATTTTACAGACACTGCAACTGAGGCTTTGAATAGCTGTGTAGCTTTTCAAATAAATCTAGCTAGTTAGAAGTGAAGCTGGCAATGGAATTCAAGGATGAGCATCTGACTCATAGCAGATACCTGATTAATGATGTTGCTGTTGATGAAGTTTGTAAATATTATTTATGCTATTGAGCTATTAATTAAAGTTACATAAAGTTAAACTTTTATTTAACAAATAGAGCATATGGCACAATGCTATAGGCTATGGTAAATGCAGGAAAATATGGAACACTATCTTTGCTTCACTCTTGCTTTCTATCTAGTTTGGGAAGCTCAGTCCCAGGAAGAAAATAACTTAAAGTAGCATATGACTCTGGGACATAATATTTTCAGCAAAAAGAAATCACTATTGTTACTGGCAGTAGAGGGCTAAATGGAGAAAGGTAACAATGGGGTTTCCTGTGGTTGGGAAAAACTTCTTGGCTTGGGTGAAGTCTTGAGGAAAATTAATAGGCAAAGGACTGGTGGGAAGGAGAAAGAGGGTAAAGATTGGATGGCTTGTTTGCAAAAATTAATGAAGCTTTAGCAAAAGACTGGAAACTACACAAATGCCCATCAACAGGACAATGGCCAGACAAAGGTAGCATATTTGCCCAGTGAGATACTATTCAGTGATTCAAAGGAATAAACTACTGATGCTACTGATGTATGTAACAACACTGATGAATCTCAATTGCATTATCTTGAATAAAAGAAGCTAGACACAAAAATATACATACTGCATGATTCTATTTGTATGAAATTCAAAATTAGGCAAAATTAACCTACAGGGGTAGAAGTCAGAAAAGTGATTTTTCTCTTTGGGTGTGGAGGGACTTAATTGGAAATGAGCATAGAAAAACCATTCTGGGATGATGGAGATGTTCTACATCTTGATCTGGGTGGTTGTCACATAGGTGTATGCATTTATATAATGTCATTGAGCTTTACACTTCATATTGAACATTGTGTTGTATGCACATTAAACCTTAATAAATCAAACACAATAGAGAAAAAAGATTGGGGTGGGAATACTCTATAAAACAGAGGTCATTTGATAGGTCATATAAAATATACATTGAAGACATATTATTTTTGGTGGCTATTTTAACTAAAAATTTACAAACTTTAAGTATGTTGTAGCTCGAGGTTTTGATGAAACAGCATATGTATTAGAAAGTTTTTCCTGTTAAAATATTGTATATAAATAAATCTCAGTCAATTGTAATAGGTGGATAGGATTTCTTAAGATAAATTTGTCTTAGCTTATTTATTTGTTGCTATCATTTTCAAAAGCTGCATAGAACACCCTAGTTCTATTCCTTTGAATGCATATGAGTATTTTTCTCTTAAAAATTCTAAGAAATGGATATAATAGATTATATTTAAAATTATAATGTATATCTCAATATTTTCCCAAACATGGTTAAATCAATCTTCATACCCAAAGACAACATATAAAAATGTCTGGCACACTTCACAGATATCCTATTATATAATTTTCCTGTGAGTCGTGTTTTTCTTAGTTAATTGCAGAAATGTTACTATTACCATAGTGATATTTTTCTTGTTACTAACACATAGAAGACATAATCCTTGTCCTATAGGAGCTTACAGTCAACATCTCAGTGGTTGATAGGAAAACAAAGGAGGCAATCAAAAAATAGAGAAGACAATAATGAACTTTCGAGAAAAAGAAAAAGAAGATAATGGTTTTTTTTTCATGTCTTTTTGACATTGATTAAGGTTTCATTCTCTTGCAAAGTCTGCAGACGTGAGTTTTCTTATTGGGGATCTACATGATCACCGATCTCCACCACGGATTCAGAGAATTCCTCTTGACTATTGTCCTATAAGCAGCATGGAATGCTGGAAACACCACTTGTCACTGATGGCGACTGCTGTCCAGTAATTCCCTTAATTAATTGGTTATCCTGGCCATGTTATATATCCTTTTGTGAGTCTTAGTGTTCTCATTTGAGAACCCTCAAAAGTTCTTTAGGGATGTAAAATTACACCATTTCAAGAGTCAATGAAAATATATTTAAATAGTACATTCTTTCCGTACAAACTTTAGTTTGCATCAGAGTCAAGAGACAGGTTTTTCACAACACAAATTTCAAGGTCCCACCATCAGAAATCTTGGCTAGAACCAAGAAATTTGCATCTATTACCATTAGCTAGGTGATGCTGACACTGCTGGACTGGGAACAACACTTGGAGAACTACTGCCATTAGCATGCTTCTCAGGAACTTAAGAGATGCAGGTTGAAAGGATGCCTGGGAAACAGCACACCACTGAGGATGTCTAAATGGTAGTGTGATGGGCTCTAGAGACAATGAGCTTGGAACTGACTCGTGTTTTCAAAGGGCCATGTGGATTTGCAATTCAAGGGAGACATGAGCAGAGTTTGAACCAGGGGAAGGGGAAGGATAAAAAGTGGTTAATTCAGACCAATTCAGGAGTTAGAACCAAAGGATCTCGGATTGTATATTGGGTATGAAGGCAAGGGAGGAGTCATTGATGCCTTGCAAATTTCTGGTTCAGACAATAAAGTGGATGATGGTATCATTTGGACTGTGAAACAGAGTCAGGACCCCCTAAGAAGGCTACTCAATATGTCTGTGAGTACCAAAGGTAGTAGTGTCACAGGCAGCCCCATGTATCTGCACAAGGACAGAAATCCAATGGAACCAATAGGAATGATATCTGCAGGCCTAATGTGATCTTAAATTGAGAGTAATTCTGCCAGAACTAAGATCAAATAGGGAGGTCAGGGAGGAGGGTGTTCAAAATGAGATTGGTTTTATTTTCAAATTATGTAGTCTACTGTAAGGATTTTGAGAAAGACTTTGGAACTTAAATAAATAATAGCAAGGTTTGGGCCATCTATAAAACAATGTTAAAGAGATAACTGTGGGAGCAGCAGCAAAAAACTCAGAAGGATAAAATACCAGAATCATGAGCAAATCAGAAGCGCACACACACACACAGACACATGCAATAGAAATGGAGGGAAAAAACGAAGGCTGAGTTCTTTAAACAGTCTTCTTAGCTTATGTTACATAAATAGCAGTAGCTCTTAAATACGTATATATATAAGCACACATATATGTAAAAATTGATTAAATAGATGAAAGAGTGAAAAGTAATAGGTTAATGCCTAAACAGTCTAAACATCTGGGTGTTAGGTTTATGACTTATGTTTATTTTCTTATACAAACCTGTTTCCTCAATTTACTGTGATCAATATATTATACTTTTAAGACTTGAAAAAGTTATTGAAATGCTCTTTTAAAGACTTGTTTTTGAATAATAGAAGAATAAAAGCATGATGAAATTCTTTAGAGAACAGATTAATATTTGGTTTTCTTGTTCTGCTCTCTCTGCATCCCAAGACAAATTTAGGCAGCCCACAGTGAACAGTCTAGCTCTCTTTGCTGAATGATTGGCAGACGGGAGCCCCCTGACAGCTGCAGCCACATAGGCAATTTGATCCATTCTCATTGGGAAGCCTGGGGCTAGGAGGCAATATTTAGAGTAACACTTAATGTTGAAACCAATTCGAAATACCAAGAAAAATTGTTAGTGAGGCAGAACTGCTACGGCCACAAATCACCACTTATGCAGCCCCTGAGAGACTGGGACAGATGTAGGTGCTCTGGCAAAATTCCCTTGGGAACTCTGGGCTCACTTCACCGCACCCCCCGACTAAGTCCCCCAGGACTGAGAGAGATGGAAACAAAAAGCCCTCACCAACACTGATAAATGCCAATAATAAAAGCAGAACATTTAAACAAGAAATCTAAACAACACAATTCCCTGCCTTTTTCCTTGTCAAAAAGTAAAATAGGTGAATCTGATTTTAAGATCCATTCTTGTTTATGTGAGTCAAGCTGTTAGTGGGCAAAGAAAACAAAAACAGAGATTTTGTTCCCACCTCACATTGATCCCGATCTTTTCTTTCCATCCCTCTCTTTGCTTATCAGTTGGTTCTGATTCCGTGACCCTGTGACCTTAGGAATGCAAACACAGGTGTTCAAAGGTATATGGTATCCCTTTCCTTACTGATCCATGTCCTCTGCCTTCCTTCTCCTTGGAAGGGCTCAAGTCACTTGCTACCTACCCATATGCATACACTATTCTACTCCTTTCTTCTCTCTCTTCCATATTCTCTCAAAATTGACCCACGGAGTATTTTTAAATCTTTGTTCATCTGCAATGGATGGTTCTGACTTAGGTTGACATGGACATCAATTTCAGCCTCTGTTTAAACTCTTCCTCTCTCTATATTTTATGTTTCCTAGAGAACACGCAGTGGCCCACTTCTATTTCTCTTTCAACATGGTCACTACAGGTGTGAAGTGCCAGGATCATATAAAGATGAGAAATTGATGAGGGAAGTTTCTTGTCTCCTGTTCTACAAACAGGATGTCTTTCTTTCTTTCTTTTTTTTTACTTTTTTTTTTTTTATTTCAGCATATTAGCGGGGTACCACTGTTTAGGTTACATATGTTGCCTTTGCCCCACCTGGGTCAGAGCTTCAAGTGTGTCATCCCCCAGATGGTGCACACTGCATCTATTAAGTGTGAATACACCCATCCCCTCCTTCCCCCTCCACCTGCCCGACGCCCGATGAATGTTACTACTATATGTGCACTTCAGTGTGGATCAGTTGAAACCAATTTGGTGGTGAGTACATGTGGTGCTTGTTTTTCCATTCTTGGGATACTTCACTTTGTAGAATGGGCTCCAGCTCTATCCAGGATAATGTAAGAGGTGCTTGATCACCATTGTTTTTTGTGACCGAGTAGAACTCCACAGTATACATATACCACATTTTATTAATCCACTCATGTATTGATGGGCACTTGGGTTGTTTCCACATCTTTGCAATTGTGAATGTACTGCTATAAACACTCTAGTGCAGATGTCTTTTTTATAGAATGTCTTTTGTTCTTTTGGGTAGATGGCCAGTAATGGGATTGCTGGATCAAATGATAGTTCTACTTTTAGCTCTTTGAGGTATTTCTGTATTACTTTCCACAGAGGTTGCACTAGTTTGCAGTCCCACCAGCAATGTATGACTGTTCCTATCTCTCTGCATCTATGCCAACATTTATTGTTTGGGGACTTTTTGATAGGGGCCATTTTGACTGGAGATAAACAATATCTTGTGATTTTGATTTGCATGTCCCTGATGCTTAGAGATGTTGAGCATTTTTTTCATATAATTCTTGGCTATTAGTCTGTCTTCTTTTGAAAAGTTTCTGTTCATGCCCTTTGCCCACTTTTTAATGGGGTTGTTTGATATTTTCTTGCTGATTTTCCTGAATTCTATATAGATTCTAGTTATTAGCCCTTCATCGGATGTGTAGCATGCGAATATTTTCTCCCATTCTGTAGGTTGTCTGTTTGTTCTCATGATAGTTTCCTTGGCTGTGCAGAAGCTTTTTAATTTGATCAGGTCCCATTTATTTAGTTTTGTTGTTGCTGTGATTGCCTTTGGGGTCTTCATAAATTCTTGTCTAGGCCAATGTCTATAAGAGTATGTCTTTCTAAATTTCTCTGGGGCTCAGCCTGGGCGTTTTTTTTTTTTCTTTTTCTTTTTTTTTGTCCCAGCAATTTCTCTGTCCTTAGACAGACTTAAAAGGCCTGGAAAAGAGTGGGTACCAGAATTGAGGGCCGTAGCTGTAGCCTTTGGTAGTGGAGGAACACAGACGTGAGTGAGCCCCAGAGCAGCAGTCAGGGAGCCAACCTCCTGTTCCTCCTCCACCTATTCTCTACGCAGTACCGCCCATGGGCTTCAGCCACCATCTGAAGGGATTTCACTGCATATTTGTACTTACTTATGTGAAAGTACATGTGTACATCTGTCTATATAATTTTATTTTACATAATTATTATCATTAATTTTATTTTATGTAATTATTATCATTTATTTTGTTTTCAGAAATTTGCTTTTTCTTCTTAATAATATATGAGAGAAATCTCCATGATCTCCAATGAAGTGGCATGGCACTTAACCAGAAAATAGTGATAATCAGTCTGTGAGTGAAGGTTTTATTTCTGTAATATTACAAGAGCATCAACCATTAATATTAAGGTAAAGCTGAGATCAGGCTCTCTGTTAGGTTCCTGTTTTGTCCAGGAGTATAAATTCAGGTAAATAAAAGAAAGTCTTAAAGTATCTCAAATCACATGAATGTTAGAGAATATTTTAGTTATTTTGCAACAAAGACTATTTTTCTGGGTTAAATAAAGAGAAGGGAACATTTCTGGCTATAAATGTCATCAGTTAATCTCATATAAGCAACTTACTGAAAGCACAGAAAAAAAAATTCTGAGATGACTTGAGAGAGGTGAGTAATTTCCGAGGGGGCTGCTTGAGCTAGGCAAGGAAGTTATCTTTATTTATCCAAAAGTAACTTGAAAAGGAGTCAGGATTTTAAACTTTTTGGGGAGAACATAAGGAATCACCTTATAGACATTTTTATGACTTTTCATATTTTCCACTTCTGTGCCTTCTCTTAGTATCACAGTGCTTAAATGACTGCATATATTTCCATATTAGTTATAAGCTATAAATGTAATCATTACTAATATATTGAAGGGCATTTTCATGTGTTCCAATTTTTCTTTATTCTAAACTTCATCAAACATTCTTTTAAAACTTTTATTGTATGGTTATAGAGCATATATACAGAAAAGAACACATATGGAGTTCAATAAATTATTATTAAGTAGACATATTTTCAGAAATAATGTTTTTTTCTTTTTTTTTGAGACAGTGTCTTGCTCTGTTGCCAGAGCAGAGTGCAGTGGTGTCATCATAGCTCACTGCAACCCCAGACTCCCGGGATCTGGTGATCCTCCTCCCTCAGCCTCTCAAGTAGCTGGGACTACAGGTGAGTGTCATCATGCCTGGCTAATTTTTTCTGTTTTTGGTAGAGATGGGGTTTCCCTCTTGCTCAGGATGGTCTTGAATTCCTGGCCTCAAGTGTTCCTCCTGCCTCAACCTCCCAGAGTGCTAGGATTACAGGCGTGAGATACCACACCTGGCCAGAATAAAGTACTGAGAATCCCAGAAGCTTCCTTCATCTCCTCTCCCAAATATTACTCTCTCCTTTCTCTCCAAATTTTTCAAGTACCATGGTTTCTAACATGGTATGTTAGTTTTTCTATTTTTAAACTTTACATGAATGGAATTATCCATTAAGTACTCTCTTTCGTTTGTGTTATTTGGCTCAAAATCATACGGTCATATTAATTAATCTTTTAACATGTAGCTACAGTGTAACATTTTCATTATAGTGCATCATTCCATTGTACTTATCATTTGAAATGGATATATATTTGTGTGGTTACTAGTTTGTGGCAATGATGGTTAATAATTCTGTAAGTATTCTTGTACATATACATTTATGTATATGTGCATGCATTTCTGCAAGATATAGCCAGAATATATTTTGTGTTTAAATTTAGTAGATAATGCCAATATGTTTTCTAAAATATTTGAAACAGTCAGTATTAGGAAGTGTCCTATTGTTCCACATTCTTATGCAACTTAAATTATCAAAATTTTTATTTTTACACATTTTGGTGAATGTGAAATGGTATCTCATTATTGTTTTATTGTTTCATTTTACTGATAAAAATGTAGCTTTACATCAGTCCATTTTTACATTCGTTTGTGAAGTACCTTTTCAAGTTTCTTGCAATTTTTATTAGATTGTCTTACTCATTTGTAATTAATTTCTAAGTTAAATTTTTTATTTATTTGAAAGTGTTCTGTATATATCTTGATAGGAGACTTTCTTTGTTTATATACATTAAAAATATCTTTTCCCCAATTGTTTTACTGGAATCTCATGATAAATAGAAGTTAACGATTTACATGTAGTCCAGTTTATCAATTTTTCCTATGATAGGTATTTTCAGTCTTATTTAAAACTCTGTTCTTATGCAGCATTATGAATATATTCTTCCATATTATATTCCAAAAATTTACTTTTTATATTTCACATTTATAGCTAAAATCCACCTGAAATTTATTATTTGCGAGCTGTGAAATAGGAAGAACATGGACATGCAATTTTCCAAGCAACATTGCTGAGAAGAGTTATTTCGTCCACTGTTCTCGAGTATTCCCATTGTTATAATCAAGTGGTCATATATGTGTAAGTCAGTTTCTGTACTGTCATTCTGTTCACAGGGTGTATTTTACTACCCTGGGGCTAGTAACACAATATTTTAATACTGTAGCTATATAATAAATCACGGAGATTGGTAGGGTAAGTTCTTTCACTTTCTTCTTTGGTTCCACTTGTCCTTCTTCAAGAATATCTTGCCTCTTTTGGGCAAGAATGTTGAACAGAGATGTTGTAGGCGGTCATGGATGGCTTTACCCCTAATATTAAAATAAATGTTCTACACAAGTTGCCATTACATCTACAATTTTTCATCATAGCTATTATGTAATAAATATGCTTTAACAGTTTTCTTCTATTTCTAGTTTGCTAAGAGCTTTCTATCATAAATAGATGTTGACTTTGTCATACTTTTTCTGTGTCTCTTGAGTTTCATATAATATTTTTCCTTTATTTTGTTAATATGGAAACTTGCATTGATGTACATTTTTAAATGTTAAACCAAACTTGCAATCCTGGAATATTTTCAATTTGGTTATGATATATCTAAAGATGTAGATTTGTATATGGGAATGAATATGGATAGATATAGATTGATATGTAACTTTTTGGCAATCATAAGCTAATGTTATTAGTATTCTCTGTGTCTAGGTTTACAAAAGACAATTTTCCTTTCTCTTAATGCCCTTGTAAGGCTTTAGTATGAAGTTCATGCAGGCCTCATACAAATACCCAGAAAGTATTTATTTGTCTCTCTACTGCAAGAGTATCTATAAGATTGGCTTTTCTTCCTTCATTATGTATTTGTAAAATTTACTGATGAAACCACCTGTGCCTGGTATGGTTGGTGGGGAGTTTTTCTTCTTTATTATCACTGATTGATTTTCTTCACTAGTCATTGAACTATTGTATTTTTTTTATTAATTTTAATAAGTTGTACTTTTCCAGGAATTAGTCCATTTCATTTAATCATTCTTTATTATTGCCATGCTTTTTTCTATCTTCTTGAACATATAGTGCCAATTTATAATAGCTATTTTATTATATTTATGACCTAATTTTATAATCTCTGTCATTTCTAGGTTTGTTTTTATTGATTGATTTTTTTTTCTGGTTATGGGTGCATATTACAGCTTTCTTATGCCCGGTAATTTTTAACTAAATGTTGGACATTTTGGATTTTATATTTTTGGTTGCTAAATTTTGACATATTCCTTTAAATACTGTTGGACTTTTTCTGGCATACATTTCCTGAGGATCAGTGTATTCCTTTCCATGCAGTTTTCAAGCTATGTTACAGTGGGTCCAGTCTTTATTGTAGGGCCAGTTTAATCCCATTTTAAACCAATAATACTCCTCAGACACTACTCAATGTCACATTTTATGAAATTTTTATCAATTTAGCTATGAAAATACAAATTATCTCCAAACTGTGAACACTGATATAAAAAAGAAAAAAAAATGAATGAAAGGGGTGTTATGATTGTCTCAGCTTCCTGCCTGAAGGCAGTTTCCAGGTTGCAGCACAGGGAGGGGAGAACAATCAGAGCCTGGTCATTTTGTTTAATTGAATAGATCGAGATCAGAATTCGAGGCAAACAGCTAGAATCTGCAGGGTAGAAAACAGAGGAGGAATCTGCACAGAGAAAGACTTTCAGAGGTTACAGTCCTGAGAAGCCATTGCCCAATGACTAAAGGTTATTGATTCATATTATGTGTTTAGTTTTCTAGTTGTGTAAAGTAGGAGCATGAATTTGGTCCTTATTAATCCAGCATGGCTTGGAGTGGAAGTCACAATAATCTCCTTTGGCAAAAGGATTCAATTAAGGATCACGTGTTGCACCCAGTCGTCATATCTCTCTAGTCTCCTTTAATCTGGAACAATTGCTCAGTGTTCCTTTGCCTTTACAATCCTGATCTTTTTGAAGATTAAAGCCATTTCGCAAAATGTTTCTCAACTTGGTTTTGCCTAATGTTTACTTATAATTTTACCCAGGTTATGCATTTTTTGCATAGAATATTAGAGAATTAATTGGTGCCATGTTCTCCCTGCATTCTCTCTTATGGTGCACAATATTGATTTGCCCATTACTGATGGTGCGAACTTCTCACTTATTTAAGGTGGTGTCTGCTACATCTCACCATTGTAAAATTAATTCTGTCCCCATTGTAAGTGGTATACATTTTTGAGGAGGTACTTTGAGATCACATAAAAATTTTCTTCCTAATTTTAATTTTGCCCACTATTGATGTTTCTTGCCTTGATTTATTTAATATTATAATTATGTGGTTACCAAATGCTGATATTATAATACCATCATTCCTTCTATATTTATTATTAATACTTTAAATTCTAATCTAAAAAAGATCTTTTTCTTTTTTTAGTATTTATATCACTATGGATTGATATGTAGATTGATAGATTCTTATTTTATTCAGTGAGTAGAACCCATTACTCCTATTAGTTATTTTAATACCCATATTCCCTCAAATTTAATCTAGAACCCTTAAGCTGATTCCTGTTCTTTTAAAATGTCCCCATGATACTTTGTGCCTACTCTCAGGCACAAAAATATTCCAAATTAATTTTTAACTTTCTTTGCTCCAGCTCTAAAATCAGCTATTTCTCCAAGCTGATTTTAGGTCCTTTAGTATGGAGTTGTTTTATATATTAATATATATATTTTTTATGTGTGTGTATATTTTATACATGTGTGTATACATATATATGTATATAAATATATAGTATGTAATTGTGTGTATATGCACATATATATCACATATATTATATTAACATATAAGTGTATGACCCATACATTATGCAGTACGCAATGATTTGTATTTGTGTTTTTATATATACACCTATATTTATTTTTATATCTACCTAATATACATTGAGAACCTTGAGTTTACATTGATACCTCTAACTAATATCAACACCGCAGTGCTTATTCTGGCTTTCCATATTTTCATATTTATACCTTTCTTTTCTGACATAAGAATCATGGCTTCCATTATCCCCAATGTATTTATCTGTTCATTCCCTCTGTCTTTTTGCTGTTCTGGAACACTATTGAGGGGGCCACATTACATTCAGTCGTTACAGTTCCTTGGGCTTCTCTAGGCTGTGACAGTTTTTGATGACGGTGACAGTTCTGGAGAGTACTGGCCATGCACTTTTTAGAATGTCCTTCGTTTTGGGTTTGTCTGATGTTTTTCTAAAGATTCGACTGGATTATGGGTTTGGGGAAGGAAGATCCCAGAGGCAAAGTGCTATTCTCATCACACCACGTCAATGGTACATTCTATTGACATGACATCACTGATAATGTTAATCTTGATCAGCTGGCAAAGGTGATGTTTGTTAGGTTTCTCTACTGTAAACTTCCTTGTTTACTCCTTTGCACCCTGCACTCTTTTGAAGCAAGTCACTAAGCACAGCCCACAGTTAAACACAGAAGTGCATTAAGCTGGAGGGAGTGGTATGAAAATAAATATTTTTGAAATGTGCTGTTAGGATTGTGTCTTCTTCTTTTGCCATATATAATGATTTTAAACATGCTTTCTAAACAATGTCTGATTTTTCATAAAACTTATGTAAATTGATGTAAATGTCTTGGGTTTTATGTTGATTTGTTTGCTCTTCTTCATGGTGTTTTGCTTTTTTGCATGTTTTATAAATTTTTATTGCAAGTGTATCGTCAATGGAATTTTATCTGTGGCAATCACGTGCAGCATCACATGTAAGACACAACTTACATTCCACATCATAGCCTTTCAGCCTAAACTGCTTCTTGTTCCTATCGTCATTGTGGTGACCAGCTCTCCTATGACTCCTACTGAATTCATGTAGACACAACTCAACATCACCTAGCTTCAGGCTCACACTACTTCCCTCTTGCTTCTTGACTGGGCTTCTCTTTTGATACCAGGGTTGAGAACATCACAGACCTGGCTCAGCAAACCCTGGGAGAGTGCGGTAGTTAATGCCTCCTGTGCAAGCCTTTGACAAATGAAACACAGGAGCCAGGAGACAGAGCTGTCCCTTTGCTTCTTCTGGGAAGACTGCCAAGATAAGTCATATGGTTACTTGGAGGAAAGTCCTATGAGATCAATAAGCTGTCACACTGCCCAAAAACACATCCTCGTATTGACAGCTTTTCTTTCTTCCCAGTTTAACTCCCTTTGTCTTTCACACTCACACTAGCAAAATAGTAGCCCCTAAATTTCTTGCCACAGGCTCAGCTTTTGAAAGAATCTAGGCTAAGGACAACTGTCTCTGCATAGTCTTGAGATGTTACCAGCCTGGGACCACTTTCTGTCTAAATTTACCAGCTTGGGGTTTTCTGGACCATGCAGGCATTACAAATTTCAAATTTAAACCCTTATGAGCAGGCCATTATGCTTTTAAATTCTCAGGTGATTTTTTTCTTTTCCTTTATTTAGAATTTATGGCAAAATAGACACATTTATTTTTTTCTTTATCTCTGAGGTGCTATTTATTTTTAAAAGTCTAGTCTATCTTATTACTGAAGATAAAGCATTTTTAGCATCACAGGTTTACATGAAGATGTTAGTATTAGTTCAAGTTCTTTTCTTGTAACCATATATGACTGTTAAAACTCTGTCTCTGTTATTGAGATTTCAATTACCTCAAAGTGGCTGAGACCTCAGTGTCTACTCATGTCTTATTTCAGATTCTTGTTCACTTTTTGTTCCTTGATATTTCCCTCACATTCTTTAAGAGTCTTGCTATACGTTAAAATCATGTTTATTATTTTTCACCCTATTTTTTCTAGGTGTTTTTATTGGTATAACTTTCATCATACGTTGACTTCTATACTAGCAGAAAGAGAAACTCTGAATATTTGCAATTCTGTCAAGCTTGGTGATCTGCTTTATAAGTGCACGTCACCTTGGAAGCAATAATCAAGAGAAAAGTTGGTTAGACAAATAAACACATGTCTTCCCTAAGAAATCGTATGGGAATAGAGAATATAGGACAAAGAGATATACACCAAAAATAATATGTATTGCAGTCTAAACATTAATTAGCGTAGGGACAATCAGCTTTACATACGTCAATAACTTGAGGGTCATCCATGCCCTAGGCTTAAATCACTATTAATGTCAATAATGTTGACATTGAGTCATCAAGGAAACACAATATTCAAAAAAATATTCACCATGGTGAAAATGGGAACACTACATAAGTATATTCAAATATACTCTTTTTCAAATAATTTTAAATGTTATATTACTTAAAAGAGTGAATAATAAGATAAAAATAATAACGACTACCAATTACTGAGTTTCTAATAGGTGTCAGGAACTGTGCTCTACCTTTTAACTAATTCCAGCAACATTAGTCTTAATACAATAAACCTGCAAGATAACTATTATGAGCTTTGCTTTATAAAAGGTACATTAAAGTTACATAATTACTAAGTGGTCGAAATAGAATTACAATTTCTCTCCTTTTTCAATTTCACCACACTGCCACCTTTTTCCAACCAGGAAAATCTCTTATTCTGTACACATGTTCTCAAAACCTCCCAGACAGAGGAGGCATTATGACACTTCTTTGCTGAGGAGATTTCCTGATAATTCAGAAAAAGGCAGCATGTCCTCGGGGTCTGTCCTTGGGTCCCAGTTTATGACCTCTCTCCAGCAGGCTCCCAGGATGGCCAGGCCCTCTATCTGGAAGAGCTGTGATGGAGCTATTTTGGCACACTTGCCAAATTTGTGGCACTGAAACCAGCAGGGAGATGAAGAAAGGGGCTGGGTAGTGATTCAAAAGTGACAAAAACAGTAATAAATAGGAGGGACAAGTTTTCAATATGATAATTCTGTCTGGACAGTTGACAAAGAACAAATGCTCCCTGGCTCCCTGTGGAAATGATAATTTTAAAAAGTGAACTGGGGAGCTTCAGATAATTATTTAGCCCTTTTAAATATTTATGAGTTCCAGTGTGCTACATACATTTTAAAAGACAGTTGACAACTGCAGCATATATCATCTTGTTCCCTCTGCAAGCTAAAAATATCTTCTCTTTTTAATATAAAAACAATACTTTGGGTTTGGTGTCCATGAAATAAAAGACTGTAAAATACTAATTTACAGGCATGACTGCAAAGAATGTTACAAGAAATTCTTCTTGTAAACTTTCAAATGAGTAATCTGGCCTGTCAATTCTGCCTGAGAGAGACACTACAGAGGCCACTCTTGACGAGTAGCCAGGACTGGGGGTGCGGTTTTGAGAGCCTGAAGTTAAGGCTGCTAGTCTCTACTCAAGGGGCATTTGAAGCTTGAGGAATGAGGCCAGTCATGGCCTGGAGGGGTAAACTTAGAATTGGTTCAGAAATGAGAACCATGCTTGGGATCAAAGAGGCAAAGCATCAGCAGGAGCAGGAGAAAAAGAGCAGAAGGATGTCCACTCCCCAGCTACCAGGAGTATTGGCTGTTAGCATCCCACAGCTATTGCTTTTGATAAAGAATCGCCCTCGGCCTGAAAGGAGCTCCCTTGTTGACAGGCTGCCCACTGTTTGAGCCAGAACTTGATCAATGATTGACTGACACAGAGTACAAATGCTAGCCCCTTTTCCTCGGGATTAACTGTGCAGGCAATTCAAGCTCCAGAGCTTCTCCTGGGATCAAGATGTTGATAGCACATCCTTGCTCAGCTCCTTCCCCTGCCTCATCCTGCTACCTTTGTTCTTTGCATGTTTCACCCAAGAGCATTCTCTCAGCAAATCACTTGATGAGAATCCCCACCTCAGGCCTGTTTTCTAGGGAACTTGACTAAGCCAGAAGGATAAAGGGGACACTTGTCCTTTCAGCCAAATTGGAAATTGAATCTCTAAAAAGGGAAGTGGCTTCTCTCACTATACAAAGTGTGATCCGTGCCTTTGACTTTTGCTCATCAGACATGAGTGATGGGCTACCCAGAATACAGCAGCTCAGTGAACTGAGCCATTCTCCATGCTTAGAATTTCCTTCTCCTCTTGAACACCCTACTCATGCTTTAGAACTCAGTCCTATGCCACTCTATGCCACTCTCCTGGTGAACAATTCCTGCTTATCCTGCCTCTTCTCCTCAGTCCTGGGCTGATCCAATTTCTCCGTCACTCAGGCTTCCATAGTGGTTTGCATTGCTTTTTGTTATTGACATATCATCACATATCATGAAGTTGGCTCTAACATTTATTGAGAGCCTCATAAATGCCCTATTTGCTTTGGTTAGAGAGGATGAGGGAGGGTAATGTTCTATTCATGAGGTTCCGCTTCTAAGAATAGCAGTTCTTTGTACCTTCTCCTACCTCCTTGAGGGCACCAAGCTCCACCCCCACTGCCCCAACTAACCATCTATTTTACACTGTTTGAGGGTGGTAGGAATGTACAGGATCAATGGTCATGATATCAGGTCTGTCTGTCTGGAAGTGGTGCCTCCAAGAGTCTGTTTCATAGGTGGATGTAATAACAGTAGCACACCAGGATCATCACGGGAACCCAAAGTCTCTCCTAACAAGACTGAAGAGGAGGGATGGCTCTAGGCCATCCTTATGAACATCATGCATCTTTGCTGAATTCCGTGCCGAGTTATATAAACAAACCATATAAAAAAACAAGGATGTTATCTCATCATGGAGCTGGTTATACAATTGTTAAGGTGCCAGGTTGTCTTGGTAACATCACTTGGAGAAGCTTTCAGGCCCGAGAAGGACTCAGCCATGGGCATAACTGCTGCAGCTGGGCTGGTTGGGCAAACTGCTGGGGAGGGAGCTAGCCCATACAGATTCCAGAGCAAAGAGCTTTGAGGCCCTAGTAAGCAACAGCTGACACATTCCCTTCGGTACCACTGTGCCCTGAGATAGTCTACACAGGCTGGGAGACAAAGTATGCAAAAGCACATGCAGCAGTGTGTACACACCCAAGATCAGAGGAGCCCTGCCTGTGGGTCTGAGCTGAGACCTGGACAGCTGGGTCCTCTGTATTGAGTAGTGGAGGAAGTCCCAGGGGAAGGGATGCCATAAACGCGGCTCAAAGGATCTTCCCTTGACACACACGTAGGCCAGCAGCCTGCAATTAAAAACCCTTGTTCCAAGGTAGCCAAAGAGTTTTAGGCAGAAATCAGGAGTCTGGTGGATGGACCAAAAGTGTTGAGAAGGCCCAAGATCACCCCAGGAGCATTTCAGACAGAGGATAGGGCTTGACGATGAGTACATGAAGAAAAACTTGAGGGAATCCTGCACATGCAAGGAGAGATTAACCAAAGCTTGGTGAAGTGGCCATGCTCAGCCTTAGCTAGCTCATGATTCAGACAGTCTCCCTGCAGTTGGCCAAAAAACTGGGGTAGATGAAAAAGTTTGATAAGCATGTGAAAAAAAATCCCAAGGAAAAAATATGTGGGAAACAATAGAAAAAAATCTGCTCTTGTCCATATGCTATCTGTGAGAACTTAGATCTTGGTCCTCCATCCAGACAGAAAAAAAAGAGATGATCTCCTGTGCATAGTGCTATCTTTCTTTCAGACCCACAGTTCTTAGTCTGAGACTCTTGCAGTGTAGAACCAGCAATGGCAGGATTGGGATTTTCAGGACTTTAGGTCGTTTAGAGTGCTGCAGGAGATGGTGGGGTCAGGTGCTGTGTGGGGGCCTGAACACAGGGCTGGGATCATGCCTTGGCAGGTTCAAGCCTTCTCCAAACCTGGGTCTCCAAGCTGGTGTCCACAGGCCTTTAATACATAGGAGAATACTGGATTTGGAGACAGAGGATTGAGTGTGAATCCTGCTTATAAAACCATGTATTAGTTAGCTGTCAGGTTTTAAGCAAATATTAACAACTTTACCCTGTTTACTCATCTACTGAAAGAGTACAACGAGGCCCATGTTTCAGGGTTATCATGAAAAATAAATGAAATCACTTATGGAAATGTACTTAGCATTCTGCCAACTATAAAGTTGCTGCTGTTTAATGAACATTGATTATTTGCTAAATCTTCCATTTATCAAAGTAGAGGTGATGAAAAAAATGAATATGATGACCTGTTTCTTTAGGTAGCTCACAATTCTGTTTAGGACAGATGGCTAAGACATGCTGCAGATGATCAAATTATAGGCATATTAGGGCCTATGACATGATGTTTAAAGCCCTCCAAGAGCAATTCCAAATATGCCTTGAGCACAGAAGTCCCACTCTATTTCTGTGGCATTAACATGAGGTTAGGTTGCTTACATATTCGAAGGAGGAATGAATGAATGCAAGAATAAATAATAGAATATTATTTATGAATAGAATAGAATGAATAGAATGCAAGAATAAATTTTACTTTACTTGGTTTCTTATATCTTTGCTTTCTTTAGTATAAGCTCATAGAGTGTAGGAACTACATCTTATTCATCTATGTATAGCCATGTCAAATTAAACACAAAAATATTGGTTGAATGTTGCTGTTGAATGAAGTTATGTATAAAATGCTCTGCTAACACTGCAAAGCCAATGATTCATTGAGACTGGATAGATAAATCAGAGAAGAGAAACTGCTTGAGATGGGAAGGTATGCATTGTATAAAATCCACATAATCAGAAGTAACATGTGAACAGAGACATGAAATGTGTTAAGGTATTCATCAAGTACAACAAGCAAGTATTAGTTGAGTTGTCACTATTGCCAAGCTTTATACTTGAAATTTTCATATTATTTAACCTTTACAGCAATTTCATCAAGTTCAAATTATTGTTTTTCTTTAACAAATGGGGAAACTGAATCCTAGAGATGTCAAGAGACTTAGTCAGCTAAGTCTTGGACAGTTGGGACTAAAAGGTCCATATAAGGGCAAAGCTGGCTCTGCCCCCTCTTCAGACATGCGGCTTATTTACTGCTGAGTAGAACTAGACTCAGGGTTCTTGGCTCGCGGCACAAAGGTGTTTGCATTATATGCCACGTTTTTGTTTTTCCATCAACACTGAAACAAGTAATTTTGGTTTCAGAGTCTAAATGAAAGCATTGGGGTTCACCCTTTGGGAACGTACTATTAGATCAAATACTTTTCTCCCAAGACATCACAGCATATTTTTTCATGAGCCTAATTAAAGTTATTTTATTGGAGCCTAATGACAAACACGGATTCCTAATAGACGTTTCTTTTGTGATCTAGGAACAAAGTCTTCTGATGCCTAGATATGTTCAAAATATAGTTCTTTCTCTCAAGAGAAAAAATAAGAACACTGCATCTAAAAAGTCAGCTCTCCGGTTTGGGAAAAGGTGATTTCTCATATTAGGCAATAGAATAAACTGAATAGTAGAACAAACATCCTAGCTGCTCCTTTGGAGCTGGGGGGCTGCCCCGATGGAAGTATACTGTAATGTGTCATCTTCTGCCACAGGTTGCTTCTGGAGGCAGAAAGTTTATTAATTCAAAGAAAACCATAGTTGTGGCTGATTTTACTTGCCTAGGTTCCTGATTGGTCAGTGTTGTTTACACAAAACAACAAATTATCTGCTATGTTTTTGATGCCTCCACCCATTCCTGAGAGAGTTGCTCAGGAATAGAAAAAGGGTGGCATTATGAATAAGAATAATGTTTACAAGTGATAACAGTTCAGCCAAATGGAAGGCTGCTGAACACTTTGACACTCACTATTGTCATTTAGGTTTCAGTTTTTCCTTGTATTAATTAAGAAAAATAAATACTGCTCCATGTTGCAGCACAATATCAAAGCAAATACCTAGTAGGAACATAATCCGTTTGCTTTCCTGCAAGTTCATGCTACTCAACCAAGCCATTTGTCTATTTCTTCTTCTTCTTCTTTTTTTCTTAACTCCATCTCATGCCTTCAAATGAACCAAGCCATGTGAAGAAATCGTCTGGCTCGGCTCAGGGCAACTTTATCAATTGCCAATTCTAACCCCCAATGACAACATTTATAAAGCTTCTATTCTAGGCCCCAAATTGTAAATATGAAGCAAGATATAACTCTCCATTTCATGGTCATCTTACAACCTAACTAGAAATTTTTACGATATTCATACACATATCAAGCATTTTATTTTTTTTCATTCATTCAATAAATATTTATTAAGCACCTAATATTCTAGGAGATGGGGTTGGTACTGAACCCAAAATAGACAATTCCTGCTTAATTTTAAATTAAGGTAGTCTGACCATAAGCAAACAAATTAGTAAACTACATAGTGCTGCAGAAGTTGATACATGCCATGAAGAAGAATAAGGAGAAGAGGAATACAGAGTATTAAGGATGGGGCTGGGGAGAATTATTTTATTTTAGAGAGGTTAGAGAAGGCTTCTCCATTAAAAGGCATTTGAGAAATCAGAAGGAAAATAGGAAGAAAGCCATGTGGCTATGAGGAGAAAGGCGAAAAGCGTTCCTCAAGTGAACAGGAAATGAAGGGAGAGCGTGGTTGGTTGTAGGAGTCAGGGACCAGCAAGGAGGTGACTGTGGCCGTCGGGGAATGAGCAGTGAGAGAGGGGAAGGAGAGGAGTTTCCAGAGGCAGAGCAGCCAGATCCAGTGGGATCTTGCAGCATCACTAGGGCTTTGGGATGCCCTGGAGGGGTTCAGCAGAGGAGTGACATGATCTGTTCTAAGTTTGGAAAAGACCACTCTGGGTTCTTTTAAAGAATAAAGGGAAGGTGACAAATAAGCATAAGGAACTATTGCAAGAATCCGAACAAGGGTTGAAGATGGCTAGGACCAGGGGATTAACAAGGGGAAAGGCTGGATTTTGGATGTATTTTTAGGTAGAGACAACAGGATATTTTTATGGCTTTGCTATGGAGTTTGAGAGAAAGAGAGTATTTGAGAATGACTCAAAGGTTTGGAAGCCTGAGCAAATGAAGTGTGGACTTGCCATTTAGGAGCCAGCGAAAACTGAGAGGGGAGAAGGTGTGGGGGTGAAATTCTCAATTTGGTTATTAACATGATAAGTTTCAGATGTCCTATATTAGTCCGGGGCTCAAGAGAGAGATCTGTGCTCTAGAAGTAAACTTAGAAGATACCGACAAAAAAGTGTCTTCTTGTTTTGTTTTGTTCGTCACCGTTATTAGAGGAGCTTGCCTAAAGGGCGAGCTAGCAGAGTTGAGCACAGGTCAGTGGTGATTACTGAGACGGACAATGTAGATTAAGAACAGAAGAACAAATTAGCAAAGGAGACGGAAAAGAAGAGGCTGGCAGGGCAATGTCATGGAATCCAAGCAAGGAAAGTGTTTCACCCAGAGAGAGAGTGAGCAAGAGGTATGTGTGTGAATAATGCACAACTAAAACCTGGAATGAATCGTGTTCTCCAGGAGTTCAGAGGAAAGAGTTATTCTTAAGGTTGGAATGTAGTTGAGGAAGCTTCTTCAAGAGGATATGATTTAGGATGGGCCAGTGACTGGGAGAGAGGTAGGCAGGCACTCTATATGAGAGATACTCCATATTACAAATGATTATAAAGTGCTTACTGTGTGCCAGGCATTGTTCAAAGAAATTTGCTTGCTAAATAAGTATTAACTAATTTAAATGTCTAATGTTTAAAACCTGTGCTAAAGATACACTTGACCCTTGAACAACACAGATTTGAGCTGCTCGGCTCCACCTCTATGTGGATTTTCTTCTGCCTCTGCCGCCTCTGAGACAGCAAGAACCCCTTCTCTTCTTCCTCCTCCTCAGTCTACTCAACATGAAGACAATGTAGATGAAAGCCTTTATGGTGATCCACTTCCACTTGGTAAATAATACATATATTGTTTATTTCTTATATTTCTTTAGTGACATTTTCTTTTCCTAGATTATTTTATGTAAGAATACAGTACCTAATACATATAGCATACATAATATGTGTTAATGGACTGTTTATGTTATCAGCAAGGTTTCTAGTCAACAGTAGGCCTTTAGTAGTTAAGTTTTGGGGGAGTCAAAAGTTACAGTGAGATTTTCAACTATGCAGAGGTGGCACCCCTAAACCCTGCATTATTTAAGGGTCAGTTGTACTGTAAATTGTCCCTCGCTACGAATAAGGAAACAGACTCAGAGGGGAAGAAAATTCTTACTTGAGATTACACAGCATTGATGTCAACTCACGTTTTGGTCAATGAGGGACTGCATATACCACAGTGGTTCCAGAAGGTTATAATGGAGCTGAAAAATTCCTATTGCCTGGTGACGTCTTGATGATCCTGACCTTGGGTAGGCCTAGGCTAACATGTGTATTTGTGTCTTAGTTTTCACCATAAAACAAAAAAGATTAAAAGTTAAAAATTTTAAAAATAGAAAAAAGGCTTATATAAAGAAGACATAAGGAAGAAATATTTTTTTACAGCTATACAATGTGTTTGTGTTTTAAGCTAAGTGTTAATACACTTAAGAGTCCAAGAGTTAAAAAGTTTATAAAGTAAAAAAGTTACAATAAGCTAAGTCAATTTATTATTGAAGAAAGGAAAGCATTTTTAGTGTAGCCTGAGTGTACAGTGTTTATGATGAAGAAGTGTTCAGTGATGTCCTAGGCCTTCCCAGTCACTCACCACTCACTCACTGACTCACCCAAGGCAACTCCTAGTGTTGCAAGCTCCATTCGTGGTAAGTGCCCTATACAGGTGTAACAATTTTTATCTTTTATAGTGTATTTTTTGCTGTACCTTTTCTATATTTAGATATGTTTAGACACACAAATCCTTGTCATGTGTTACAATCGCATCCGCTATTCAGTACAGTGACATGCTGTACAGATGTGTAGCCCAGGAGCAATAGACTATACCATATAGCCTAGGTGTGTATTAGGCTATCCCATCTAGGTTTGTGTACATACATTCTATGATGTCTGCACAGTGACAAAATTACCTAACAACGCATTTCTCAGGACATATCCCTATCGTTAAGTGACAAATAACTGCATTGGGAGATACGGTTTCAGAGGTCACCTTCCTAATGCCATGATTCTGCCACACTTTGCATAGTTAACACAGGAAACTAAGAGAGGACTTAAAGAGACTGATAAGTCAGAAATAGACTAGTTTGACTAGAGTGAAAGATATTTTTACAAGAGCAAGGGAGTTCAAAAGCAATGTTAGGGCTACATAGGGTGGGCAAATCTTGGTGAGTCTGGACTTTATTTTATAAGCAGTGGGGAGTCATTCATATTTGTAACTAGTAAAATTTTGTTATTTTTTTATTTTGTAAAAGACACATGATAACTTTACAATCACAGAATGATAGAAGTATTGAGTTTAAAACATTCCTGGAAAATTTAAGAGTATGGGAACTGAGACTGGACATTAAAGTCATTTCTCCAAAGGTTATCTCCAAAGGTATTTCCAGGGCAATCGGCAGGACTGGAACCCAAGTCTTCTGCCACTTACTGCCACACTTTTACCAGAATACCTTGATACTTAGGCAACTATTGGACTGTATGTAGAGACTCATGTCTGGTTTTAATTTTTTCTTTCATTTAATTTTACAGTTTATTTTATTGTGAAATATTTCAACATTTAACAGACATTCCAGTTTCAATTTTAAGCTTTAGGTCTAAACCTTTAAGAACATAGGCAATCCAAAGAAAATGACACATAGCTAGAATGTTTAGTGGGCATAGCAGACATGGTGCTGTGCCCACATCCTCCCTGATCCATGCACACCAATCCAGTTTCTAACAGTCATCCCTGATTTTTTGTTGGAGGATTACCCTTGGATTTCCAGAACCTACATTACCCATGCAATTCCCAGGTTAGAAGGGCCTGGGAGATAATGCATTCCAGAGGCTGCCCTTAAGCAATGACTGCTGGGTGTGGAGTGTCGATATCATAGCTCCCTCACCCCTTAGCTATGACAGTTAATTTTCACATGTGATTAAGCTCCTGTGGCTCATTGTAGTGACTGATTTAACAACACCTCATGGGCTGTCTTTCCTTCCCTTCATCACTTTTCCATCTCCCTACCATGTGTTATGGGTTGAGTTGTGTCCCCACAAAATTCATATATTGAAGCCCTAAGCCTCATACTTCAGAATGTGATTGTACTTGGAGATAGGGCCTTTAAAGAAGTGATTAAGTTAAAATGAGGCCATTAGGGTGCGAGGCCATTAGGCTAATTTAATCTGATGGTATCTTTATAAGAAGAGGAAATTTGAACACACAGAGACACCAGGGGCACATTCACACAGAGGAAAGACCATATGAGGACACAGTGGTCATCTAGAAGTTAAGGAGACAGACCTCAGAAGAAACCAAACCTGCTGACTGCTAGTCTCCAGAACTGTGAGAAAATGAACTTCTGCTGTTTAAATCACCCAGTCTATAGTATTTTTTTGTGGCAGCCTTAGTAAACCAATACATAATGTGACTTTCACTTCCTCAGTAAAGTTTTTGCATAATTGTGGTCTCAGCATTTGCTTCTAGAAAAACTTACGCTAAGACAGTAGATATAACTTACAGTGATTAGACCATTTCTGGTGCCCTTTTGTATAAATAGAAGTTGTGGGTTTTTTGCTGATGATTGCAGCGTTGACCTGTGC